>CABHPQ010150263.1:0-19992 GCA_902168405.1 Peromyscus aztecus
GGCTGAAGACTGAAATGGACACCAGATGCTGAGACAGATGAAATTAAAGAATCAACAGTATTCTTCCTCACAACTCCAACCCAAATACTAAATACTGCAACAACTATAGTAAAAATGAGGAAAACATGAACCCAAACAGGAAGGATGTGTGAAGACACTCCTGCAGAACTTGCCAAGTATCTTCAGAATGAGGCACAGACAGGAGGACAGAGTTGGCAGCAGAAGTCCCTCCCTCTCGATATGGCTGGATTCCACTTAGACCAGAGACTACTCCCGTATGAAAACTGTCCGAACAGTCTGAGAAGTTGAAAAATTGCCACTGAGACACTGTGCTAAACTCAAACCAAGGAGATTCTTTCAATCTACAAAACCTTAGAAAACAAACTTGCTACTACTAATTTTTCTTACTTTATTTTAACAGCAGAAGAAAAAAGGACTCTGAGCATGTACTACATGGCGCATCTTACTCCAGAGTCCCTCTTCAATACCCAGCTTCTGCAATCATAGCTCTTCCAGCACCTGGCAATGCTCCATCTTCTATTGCAAAAGAAGAAATGAGCTCTATGTGACCACCATGCCCAGACCCGAATGAAGCAGACACTGGCGTGGTTACCGACAAATCATCCTGGTATGGAATAATCTTTTTGTGCACTGGGAAGACGTGTCTCTGCCAAGGCACCTTCTGATTGGTTTAATAAAAGAGCTGACTGGCCAGCAGCTGGGCAGGAAGAGTTTGGGTGGTAGAACCAGACTAGGAGAATGCTGGGAAGAAGGGCAGTCTGAGGAGTTCAGAGAAAAGGAAGATGAAAAGACCCTGCTGAAAAAAGAAACTGCCACATGGCAGAGGGTAGATAAGTAATATGGGTTTAATTTAAATGTACGAGTTAGCTAGTAACAAGCCTGCACTATAGGCTGAGCACTTACAATTAATAATATTAACTCTTCGTGTGGGTTGTCTGGGAACTAGTGGGTGGGAATGAAAAGTCTGCCTACATCATCCCAACTCTGGCCAATCTGATAGGGGAAGAAGTCTCTCAAACCATCCTCTATATTATATTAAAATAACAACAAAAAGTAATGCTCACTAGATTTTTTGGGGGGTTTTTTGTTTTTTGTTTTTTTTTTTTAAGTCAAGAAAGCCCTTCTCATGTTGGTGCTCCTCTGGCTGCAAAGAACATGTGATAAATAAATCCCAAGTAGTCATCACATAACCAATGAACAACAAGCATCAGAAAACAATATCAAACAAACAAAAATCCCAACATATTGTTCTGGGCCAGGAGGAAAGGCAATGTGGTATGTGACAGCACTGCTCGCCTTTGCCCCGTCCTGGTTACCTGCCTCTGGGCTTCTGTAACTCAACTCTCAACAGCACGTCAGCTCAGAGAACTGCTTCACACACCCACATCTGACACCCCTTCATCTGTCTACAGAGGTAAGGCATGGCATTAGACAGCTGTCTTAAAGCCAATGAGACCATGTATGTTTACATGAACTAAAACATTCATCCAAAGCTATTTGAAAAAATAACTGAGAAACAAAAGTTCAATCCATTTTAACTTCTATTTCTATATTTTCTGATGACTTTAAAAGACATTACTTGAATAATATACATTTAAAAACAAAACAATACATACTAATCATTCCCATCAGCATGAGTTACAGAATGCTGTATAAGACTGTATACATTAACTACAATGCTAAGAGATTAATGACAAACTTACAGGAACAATTCTGTAAATTTGTCAATATCTTTCCTTAATTATGGAACCCATTCTGCTTATCAAGTGTTTCTGTATAAGGGCCTCAGAGCAGATCAGAGACTTTATTGATGTCAGTCATTTCTGTAATTTCTGGCAATGAGTAATGAATACATAAAGAAAGGCAAAAACTAAAAGCAACTATCATTACTGCACCACCACTTAGTAAGAGAGCAACCTAAACATGCATGCTGCAAAGCATTGTTTCCACAGTTGAAAACGTAGTCTCCCCAAGCTTAATCTCAGAAGATATTTTCTAAAATAGAATAAAAATTATTTTATTCCCAGCGCTAAGTTAATTCAATGTCTTTTCTTTGTTAGCCCAATCCAATGCATTCCTGGAGTTAGTTTACAGGCTACATGCTGAAGAACAACTTCTCAGCTTCATTGTCTATCTACATTCCCTGGGATTCCTAAAGAGTTTAAATGGCTACTGGCTTCTCAGGTCCTAGACACAGGACCTTCCACTACTGTCCTACTGCGGTGGGCAAGCCTGGCCCTGCTTGCAAGCATCCTGCTGCACGACAGCTTCTTGGCACTTCTGTAGCTGACGGTCAGTACTGTTGGACACATGAACAAATCAAGTCATAATGCTGAAAGCTTCACTAGGGTACTTCACATTTGAGACTAATCTTCCTCTTTAAACTTGAACTTAATATTAACTTCAATGTACAAGACTCTCTGGATATTCAAAATAAACAAGACATGGTCTCATACTTTACAAAGCCCTGGGTCCAGGAAAAAAGTTGAAATGTACACAACTGACAAAAATGAATTTAGAGAAATCACACTGGAAAGCAGAGAACTGTCACAGCAGGGACTCAGTAAGTAAGTGCTGAAATCATGAAACCCAAGTATCCCGCTCATCTGTTTGAAGAGGGGGCACTTAAGCTGCCCATGACTCTAAAGGACCAAATGATCTTCAACAGGCTGATCCTGGGCAAAGACAGCAGAGGAACCCATGCAAACATTAGGAGAGACATACAATGAGAACACAGCACCCGGGTCACACATCAACGTATTTAAAGCTAACAGACTAGAATCTTAAAGTGGCTAGTGATGTTGCATGGATTTTATTTTATTTAAAAAATTCTATAGGAATAACAAAACATAAGGAGGCAAATAAGTTTAGGAAGGCACAGATACATGTCAAGGCAACCAAACACAGCTAGAGCATGGGGACTGAGAAAGGAAGAGGACAGCGCTGGAAGGCACTCAGTGAGAAGTGATGACAGGGCCCAGAATCGGCCTCTCAGACTTTATCCAGAGATCTGCACAGAATGAAATGCCACGGTTATTTTAAAAAACTAACTTTGGAAGAAGTATTTGGGTTGGACCAGACAACAGAGAGACAGACAGCAGGATGGAAGATCAACAGAATGGCACAGAAATAGTCCAGGCCTAACTTAAGCACCAGTTACAAGAATGGAAAGAAAAAGACGGATGCAAAGGAGCTCAACCAAACGAGAGCTGAGATGTCCCTGGGTTCTAAAATCAGATCACAATCACTTTTAGGACAGTGAGCAGCAAAGCCACAGTAAATGAAGAATACTGGAGCCACACAGACTAGTGCCTGTTGAGAAATCTGGCAATAAACAGAAGTGGGGTGAAGCAGCAACAGCAAGCTCCTACTAAAAGGTACATTATGTTTTATTCTGTTTTAGGGCCAGAAGCAATGGAATATTGAGTAGACTTATATATGCAACTTCTAGGCCTGATCCATAAAAATGTACCACCTGGTCATCTGTGTTCTCTCTTTACTTGTCAACATGCAGGTGACCTTGGAAATCAATCACTAAAGATCCAAGACATCCATCGGTAGGAAACAGAGCCATTACTCTGCCAGGTGGCCACCCAACCATGTCTTTATTGTATAAAGCCACTTAGATATTTTTTTAAGGTCAAGGAAGGCAGAAGTTAATGGGACAGTAACCAGTAGCAAAGATGAACAAATACTCACACAGTTGCATATTCTTAGAACAAACCAGCAGTACTTTACTTAACCGCGGGTGGAGGTGACAGTTAAATAGATCGCTATTTGCACAACCCCTAACATGACAGCAGTTTCCAAAGAAATATCTTCTAACCACTCCCTCCACTTTGCTAAATCACAATATCATCTACATCTCAAAGTTGTTTTATATATTTGAACCACTGCAGAAAGGTCATGATTGTCATATTAGAATTCCATTTAGAAACATTCCTAAACTATTCGGTGTTCTATCAAATTGAGACCTCTAAGAGAAGCCACAGAACTAACTTACAGTCTGAATGTCAAATGTTTCATTCATCTCAAAAACATAGGCAAACTTTCTAACAAAAGTATGCTTGAGCTCAGTATACTAGCTTGCACTGCAGTCCCAACACTGGAGAGACTGAGGCAGGAGGACTACCACAAGTTCAAGGTTAGCTTGAGCTACATAACAAGATCCAGTCCAGCCTGGCTACAGTGTGAGATGCCGTCTTAAAAAAAGAAAAGGGGGCGGGGGGGAGAGGAAACAATCAAGTTTGCTTGAGCTGATACAGTCATTCAATTTAATATTAACATCCTTCTTTTTCTAAGAAATCTCTTTTCATACCTGTTAGGACTCCAAGGTATGGTAGGAGTCATACTGATGTCTGGAAACAAAACACCATTGTCCTTAATCCTGTCTAGTGCATAATGCATTTCACAGAGGGGTAATCGATTCAACTGAAACTGAAGCTCGACCTGAAACACAAAATGAACATTTTTAAAACAGCTTTTACACTAATGTCGATATTGGCAGTATACAAAATACTTCGTGGAAACAACAGTTTGCAGGACAAGTTTAGAGCTTCTTTCAAACTACGATCATATCCTAACAGTAATTAGTATAGGAAACACCAGCTGTGTTTGTTAGGCACTGTAACAAAGCAGCTGCCATGGATGACCTCATGTGATCATACTAACAGTACACATGCTATTACTGACCTCATTTTACATAGTAAGAACTAAAATCTTATAAATGCTAGATAAAGAGTATGAGTCCACCATGCCCATGAAGAATACATCTGATAACATCAGAATAAGTGTGTGCTATCACATGTTGAGTGATAATCAGCCTTACAACCCTGTACAGACTGTCAATGAATAATGGTCCACTAAGTTTATTAAAAAAGACAGGCTAGCTTTCTACTTAAATATCGAAAATTGAACATAGGCTCCACCTAAACACTATTAATGCAAAAAGAAAGGAAGCAGACACAATGCTGATCCCGTGGCCCTGGATCCCGTGGCCCTGGATCCCGTGGCCCTGGACACAGCAGCTTCCAAAAAACTCTGCTCTTCCGTTGCTGATATCATTGTCTAATCAGAAAGTTCAAGCTTGTACAAGACGGGAGCATACTACATGTTCCTTAAATTCAAAAGGTGACCACCCAGGATAAGACTTCAAAGTCAAGTGCACTTCTGGCTGGTAGAGGGTGAACAAGCAGCAGGCAGCAGCTGACGCTGGGGTGGAAACACTCGAGGAAAGGCGCTGCCTGCAAACATACCTGTGTGTCACAGTCAGGCCGAAGATTAAGCTCTTCACAGCATTCCCTGGATATCCTTAAAAATATATACTCTTTTGTTTTTTCTTCAATAGTAGCTTCATAAACCTTCTCTTTGGTTCCCTGGGTCTGTACTAGCTTCTCTTTAGGGACTGGTAATAAATAAACAGCATTGACTTTGGTCATCACCAGTCTTCCAGCCAAAGTATCTTCAGAAAGGGTTTCAGTAAGCTTAAAACGACCAAAAAGTTGTCCATTCTGAGCATACTTTGCACCCCCAGAAACTCCAGTGAGCATGAAGCTTGCTAAAATCTGCAATTGCACTTTAAGGTTGAACCTAAATCGAAAGCAGAAAACTAGTTTGAGTATTTCTCGTCAAAACCATAAGAATTAGAAAAATACAACAAAGGAATTCAAATATAAATATATGGAAATGTAAACTTTGTACCGATTCCCCTGTACTGAATTACCAACTCTATATACTACAGTATCTTTCTCCCCTAAATCCAAGCTGAAGACAAGTCACATAAGCATCCTTAGTTGTGTTAAAGAATATGGATTTCTAAATGACTGAGTGTGGCCCTGAGTGGACTCAGTGGGTAAAGGCACCTGCTGCCAAGCCTGGTGACCTGAGTTCGATTCCAGAGCTCATGTGGCAGAAGTAGTGAGCTGACTCCTGAAAGCTGTTCTCTGACCCTGTATGTGAGCCCTGCCTCTCAGACACACACACACACAGACACACACACACACACACAGACACACACACACACACACACACACACACACACAGGCACAAATAAATAATTCTTGTAAGTCTGAGTAAACTACAGGTAATTTTTAATAAAGTGGAATACATTAGCTAATAGGAAAACCTGTTCGAACATGGTTGAGATAATTAAGACTTTAAAATTACCTAAGCTAAGAGGAAAGGAACTGCATTAAAACTACAATGGACTTTCAGCTGAGGGCTTGCCAGGTAAATCTTACCAAAAGAATCTAACCATAACATTTCTCTCTCGGTAATGCTAGCCAATAACAACCAGAATAAAAGTTTATCCATTATTACAAGGAATTGAGTCCATGCAGGAGATTCACTATGAAAAAAAAAAAAAAGAGGTTGGGCCAGGCAGTGGTGGTGCACGCCTTTAATCCCAGCACTCAGGAGGCAGAGACAGGAGGATCTCTGTGAGTTCAAGGCCAGCCTTGTCTACAGAGCGAGATCCAGGCACCGAAACTACACAGAGAAACCCTGTCTCAAAAAAAAAAAAAAAAAAAAGAGGTCAGCCTATCTTAGCAGACAACAATCAGGACACCTGTGTACATGTGACTATGAGAGAACGTGTGCTTGAAGGCATCACAGAGAATCAAGATTAACTTACACAGTTAAAGAAACAGCACGGTGTGGTGGTGCACACCGTTAATGCCAGCACTTTCGAGGCAGAGGCAGGTGGATCTCTGAGCTCGAGGCCAGCCTTGTCTACAGAGTGAGTCCAGGGCAGCCAGGGCTACACAGAGAAACCTTGTCTTGAAAAATTTAAATAAAAAAAAAAGAAAGAAAGAAAAAGAAAAGAAATATTCATATAGAATACACAAGAGGTATAAAACCAAAAGGTCTATACATACTAAAATTAGTATTTAATAATACTTTATATGCAGACCAAATAAAATCCAGTAGGATATCCTTGTATGAGACTTTCCAAAAATACTGTTACATTTCTCTCATTCTGTATGTAATGTTACTGAGTAATTTAAAGAAATGCAGATTTCATCTTCAACTATATCTGACTCTTCAAAGACCAGATTTATGCTCAGAACTCAAATTAAAAAGCCTGAACATGAAAGTGAAGTGAAGTTGCCCAGCTGGTAGCCACTGTCCACCTCACCATTTGAAGAGAACCCGAGCCCTGGTGTCATGAGGGAGTCTTTAAAGAAAGCGTCACAACTGCCTTCCACGTGATGAGAAGGACTGGGTCATTTAAACTTACTTAAGTTGGAAGAGACTGCCCCTAACACATCGCAGCCTGACAGACCTCTCTCTGTCGATAAAAGGTCATGGCCAAGCTGCAAATCGTCTCCCTTCTACTTCACAGTCACTCTCCTCTTTAAACTCCATCTTCCTTGGGCTTCTGTAGAGCCACGCCCTCCAGGGACTCCCTGCTACCTCCCTCCCTTTCTATCCATAATCAGCCACCTTTTCAAAGCCCCAGTGTGCCCTCATCCTACTCTAATAGATACCTTTGTTCCTGCATTCTCCATGCCCAGATGTGTAACACCAAATAACCTTTGACCTCTCCAACGTGATTCCAAATCAATGCTTCCAAGCATTATGCAAAAAGGCTCCACCATTCAGTCAGGTCTCCAAGCCAGAAGTTGAGTTACACTGACTGTTCCTGTTGCACAAACCGCCATTCCCCCACTACACTAACACAAAGTCCTGTTTTCTAGGGGTACCATGGGTTCCTACTACTGGTTAAGTCATTTGCAACTCAACATTTTTAACCTGATTACTAAGTAAACTTGAACATGGCTTTCTGTCTCTAATCTATTCTCTCTATCATCATATACAAAATTCTCATTTCAACAACTTTATTCCCTAATAAATTCTTAAAATTCTGTAATACATTTCCCAACCATCTTAGGCAATATATTCAAATTTTACTGCTATATTTAATTTTGAACCCACCATCCCAAAACTTGACCATAATTGAACAGTCCTGAAGATTAAGGCCACAGCCTTACAGCAGCAGAAGAAGCTGCTGTGTCACTAACCAATGCCTTGATGTCCTAGACAACAAACACCTCAAAAAGCAGAGTTTCCTGCAGAAGACTGGCCATATGCTAAAGATGCAGATTTAGCCTTTCTACTAGAAACCACTATTTCTAACATCTCTTCTTCTTAAAAGGCTGGTACACGAAACTAAAATCCCAGTGACAGCCTCTCTCAAATATTAGAAGACTAATATCTGACAGCTTGAAGCTGGAGAACTGGCTCAGTGATTAAGAGCGCTGGCTGCTCTTCCAGAGGACTCACACCCTCCTGTATGTAACTCCAGTTCTGGGGACCTAACACTCTCTTCTGGCCTCCTTGGGGTGCCTGCACCCACATGTACACAGACACACACAGAAACACATAATTTAAAACAAAATAAATCCTTAAAAAAAAAAAAAAAAAAACTTTGAAATTTATAATTCAAATACTTAAAATACAAAATACATTCTAAATGAACAAAGATAATTTCTGCCGCTGTTTCACACCACATATTGAATCAATCTTGAAGCCAATATAATGATAGCCTTCCCAGGAGGCAAAAACAGCCAACAAAATTTCCACTGTTGTAAAACCACTTTGTCTAGCTGATAAGAAATATGGTTGTAACCAATGCCAGCATTAGTTAGGTCAAACCTCTGAAGTGATATTTTCATTTTCAAATACCAAAGCTATAGAGTAAATTTGATTTCATGTGATTTTTCCCACTACATGAACAAGAATGAGCCTAGTAAAATTAACTATTGGGAGTTTTTAGACAACAGTTTAGATTCTACTGAGTTTGGTTTGTTGATGCCGAGTGGAGAAGTGAGGTACCTACGGTAGCTGTGCTCAGGGCTGGGAGGTGACACACATCCTACTCCCACACTAGGCCTGCCAGGCAGTTGGGCACTAGAGAGCCGGGCATGCAGACCAGTTAGCCTTGCCACCGCACAGTTCAGTGGAGACCATAGCTTCAGCCTGTCTAGTCTTCAGATTTTAAGATTTATTTTTATTACTTTTAATTATGTGTATGTAGAAGGCATAAATGCATGTATGTCAGGTACTCTCAGAGGCCAAAGTGTAGATCCACTGAAACTGGGGTTACAAGCAGTTGTGAACCACCTGATGTGGGTTCTGGGAATAGAACTTAGGTCCTCTGTTGTAGAACGTTATTTTAAGGTGTGTTACTTTGGTTTACGTTGCATTTAACTCTGTGAAGCTGTGTTACTGTGCCTGTCTAAAACACCTGATAGTCTAATAAAGAACTAAATGGCCGGGGGTAAGGGGTGGGCATTGGAGGGTAGGGGATGGGGGATGAGAACATAAGGAAATGGGATGGTCGAGATGGAACAGGGATGGTGTGGGAAAGCAATGAGAGAGATACCATGATGGAGGGAAATATCATACAGACAGAGAGAAACCTAGTGCTAGGGAAGTTGCCAGGAATCTCCAGGGATGACCCCAGCTTGGGCTACTAGAAATAGTGGAGAGGGTGCCTGAACTGAACTAGCTTACCCCAGTGATCAGTTTGGTGAATACCCTAACTGTCATCACAGAGCTTTTCTCCAATGACTGATGGAAGCAGATGCAGAGATCCACAGTCAAACACCAGGCACAGCTCCAGGAGTCCAGTTGGAGAGAGAGAGGAGGGATTCTATGAGCAAGTACATCAGGATCATGATAGGGAAACCTACAGAGACAACCAAACCAAACTAGTGGGAACTCATGAAAGTTGGATCAATGGCTGTGGAGCCTGCATGGGACTGGACTAGGCCCTCTGCATGGAGAGACAGTTGTGTAGCTTGATCTGCTTGGGGGGCCCCCTGGCGGTAGAATCAGAATCAATCTCTGGTGCATGAGCGGGATTTGTGGAGCCCACTGCCTGTGCTGGGACACCTCTTACAGCCTTGAGGCTGAGGGAAGGGCTTGGACTTGCCTCTACTGGATGTGCCTCCTCATGGGAGGCCTTGCATTCTTGTGGGGGGGAGTGGGGGGTAGACTGGGGGGAATCTATGATTGGTGTGTAAAATGAATGAAAAAAATCTTAATAAAAAAAGAAAAAAAAGAACTGAATGGCCAATAGCAAGGTAGGAGAGAGGACAGATGGGGCTGGAAGGCAGAAAAAATAAATGGAAGGAGAAATCTGGGAGGAGAAAAGAAGAATCGAGAGAAAGAGGAGAACTTCAGGAACCAGCCATCCAGCTACACAGCCAGACACGGAGTAAGAGTAAGATTTACAAAAGAGAGCAGGAAAAGCCTAGAGGCAAAAGGTAGATGGGATAAATAAACTTAGGAAAAGCTGACAAGAAACAAGCCAAGCTAAGGCCAGGCATTTGTAATAAGGAATAAGCCTCCGTGAGTCATTTATTTGGGAGTTGAGTGGTAGGCCCCACAAAACAGCAAAAACAAACAACAACAGTCCTCTACAAGAATAGTACATGAACTTACCCTCTGGGCCATCTCTCTAGCTCTAATGTCTTAATTCTTTAAAAGTGTATCTCTCAGAATTGAATATTTCTTCCAAGGTAGGATCACTGAATGTATATCAACATGTGGTCTAAGTTTATTCCTGAAGAACCTGAAGGCTTCTGTGAAGTTCCATGAGATAATGTAAACAGTCTCACTCTGTAGCTGAGGCTAGCTCAGACACTGCTAGGTGGCCCAAGCTGGCTTTGAACTCGTGATTCTCTTGCCTGTTTCCTGAGTGTAGGACTACGGATGTATAACACTAGGTCCAACTCTCTGGTAAGTTGCTGTGCTTTTGTTTTTGTTTTGACACAGGATCTTACTGTAACAGCCCTGCCTGGCCTGGAATTCATTGAGCTCCACCTGCCTTTACCTCTCAACTGCCCAATTGCTAGGATTAAAAGCATGGGCCCCCATGGTGGGCATCTGGGAAGTTCTATTCATCCCAATATTCATACAGTGTTCTTTCCTAAGAAAATGGAATATGATAATAGGAACAAACACACATGCACATTATTCATGTATTAATGTGGTGATGTATTGTGTCCTCCAAAATATTGTGCACCCTAATAAAGTTTATCTGAGGATCAGAGGAAAAAGCCAGCCACTATATTAAACACAGAAGTCAGGCAATGGTAGCACACGCCTTTAATCCTATCACTCGGGAGGCAGGGATCTGTCTGGATCTCTGTGAGTTCAAGGCCACACTGGGAACAGAGCCAGGCGTGGTGGCACAAGCCTTGAATTCCAACCTTAGTTAACCATAAAGGTCTGGAGGTCTGTACAGACAGGCAGGAAGTGACAGAGCTGGGCAGAAAGAGAAAGTGATGTAGCTGGGCGGAGAGAGGAAGTTGAAAGGCAAAACAGAAAAGCATATAAGTGTGGGTATACAGGAAGTGGGTCTCTTTGGTGGAGGATCTCCAAGTGGTAAGAACGTGGCTGGCTTCTTCCTGCTTTTCTGATCTCACAGCTTTTCACCCCAATACTTGGCTCCAGGTTTTTTATTAATAAGACCATTTAGCACTTCGTCCTACATATTAATAAATATGATTTCATCACACCAGACTACAGTCATAATCAATACAAGTCTTTTAAGATTTGCACACATGGGAGGCCAAGGAGACAGTTCAACAGGTAAAAGTGCTAGGATGACCTGAGTTCAATCCCCAGAACCCACACAAAAACTGCAGCTGTGGATGCAGTAGCCCACACTTGTGATCTCAGTAAGGGCAAGAGACAGGAGAACTGGCCAGAAGCTCAAGGATACAGTGTGGCAGCAAAACAAGAGAGACCCTGTCTCAAAATCAAGGTGAAAGGAGAGACCCAAATCCTGAAGATTGTCCTCTAACATTACATGTCCACCTGGACACTTGACAATTAACAATCAATGGCCCAGCACATATCTGTAATATAAACACTCAAGAGAAAAAAAGAAAGGGTGACAAGTTCAAGAGCAGCCTATGCTACACAGCAAAACTCTGCTCCCCACAAAGAGAGAAAAGAGCACAACCAAAAAGGGCCATGACACAGTCCCAGAATAATGAAAATCAAGCCTATTGACCTGGAACATTTCATGAGATACTTTCAAAGGTTCTATCACATTTAACCAACAAGCAGAGTGGAACAGTGTACTTTTACATTTTCATCTGCTCTTTGTTTTTTGGATATGCCCCTAACGAGTGTTCTGAATCTATTATTAATCATAAGGCAGCTTGTAGAAAAAAATATTAGTTAGATTATATTTAAACAGAGAAATAGTTATAAAAATGCAATCATGTTTCATTGAGGTTCAATTTTGAGGGTTCATCCTATTTCACCTAACCGTAAAAAACTACTTTCAAAATAACAATCTTTTCAATAGTTTCACTCACTCACACTCACTACTTCTCTTACATTAATCAAATAATCTTTTGCCTTCAGCTCTTGGTATGTGATTGTGACTAAAATATAAAAGATGACAGAGCACTTATAAACTGTTATAAAACCGATTCATCAAACTATTTTCCTCTATCTAAATCATTTCATTCTTCAAAGAACTTTGAAAATATATGGCTTACTTCCATTTTTGTACATTTATTCAACAAATATTTTTTAAGTGCTTGCTACAGCCTGCACTCACTAGAAACTGTCTCAGAGCAGGGACTAGTTCTATACTCCAAAAGTGAGCACAACTGGTCCCAGACTATATATTCAGTACAGTCTTGTGAAATAGAGCCATGGACTAAACACAACTAGCTCTTTTGATTTTTTTTTGTTTGTTTGTTTGTTTGTTTGTTTGTTTTGAGACAGGGTTTCTCTGTGTAGTTTTGGTGCCTGTCCTGGATCTCGCTCTATAGCCCAGACTGGCCTTGAACTCACAGAGACCCGCCTGCCTCTGCCTCCCCAGTGCTGGGATTAATAGTGTGCGCCACCACCTCCAGCTTGCTAAACACAATTCTTACTAGCATTTTCATTAAAGATAGAATACAGAGTGCCAAGGGTGCTGGCTCATACCTGTAATCCTGACATTCAAGAGGCAGAAGCAGAAGGACTACCGAGAGTTCAAGTCCAGCATGGCCTACATATCAAGTCCCAGGCCAGCCAGGACTTACTTCATAACAAGACCCTGTTTCTAAATTAGTGAATTAATTTAAAAATACAACTAGTGAAGAACAATTATTTTAATACCCATCTTCACTTAAGTATGTCTCCACTGTAAAATTAAAAACATCACTCTAAAGGCAGGTGAAGGAGAGGAGGGGAGGGAAAAGTGGGGTGAAGGGGAGGAAGGAGCAGAGGGGAGAGAGGAGGAGAGGGGAGGGGAGGGGAGGAAGGTGGTTCTCAAAGAACTTACTTGCTGACTTCTTTATACTGGGCTATCTCCTCAATATAAAGCAGGTCGTGCAACCGTGACTGATAGTTAGCCTTGGTCAATGATTTGTCTAAAACGGACTGTGTAAACAGCTGGTCAGCAGAAAGAGGAATTTGGTATCTGATCAGAAGGCTCTTCTCCAAGTCAGTAGTTTCATTAGGTTCAAAATCTACAATAGTCTTAGAAGAAGAATCCCAGCGCTTGGCTGTGGTTACCAGCTGCTGTTTTGCATGCATCAGATATTCAAGATCTAAAGGAAAACAAGAAACACATTTATAAAGGAACACGGTGTTAAATTTTCAAGTGAATAAGTACTCATTTTTGTAGCAGAGTTTCATATACGAAAGCTAAAATTCTTAAAAATAAAACAACACAAAACTCATCGAAAGAGTTCTTCCCCATGCCTGACATATCTTGGATCATTTTAACAAAATAACATTGTTAGGAATCCGTGTGAGATCATCTTTTTATACAGTAGGCTAGTCATGCCACAAAGAGTTATTTTTGAGTTACCATTCCGAACTTAACTCTTCAGTCAAGAGACACCTGAACTGCAGGAGAAACCTGATCAATCCTTGTATGACAAAATGGACCGAGTGATGGTTAACAGTCACTTTCCTCCTCAGCCTGCCAGTACCTGCCCCATAAGAGAAAGAGAAGAACCAAGGCTTGAAAGTGTCGATCTTTGCTTGTGTGGCAAGCACAGAGCTCTCTGAACATCACCTTGCTACCAGCACCAATCAATTTGTTAGAAGACATGGATGTACAACACTGCCAGCTTCTTGGAACATGTGATAGGAAGTCATCTGAATGCCACTTCCCAAAAGGCCATAAAACTCAGCAAAATTATACTGTAAGCAGGGCACAAAGTCAAAACCAGGAACTGTCAGGTTCTGGCATCTTTGAAAGAGATGCAACACAGACCAACAAAGATGAGAGCCACAAGGAGCTCACAGTGTGCCATCTGAGACTTACTGGGTAGAGCGTGCCCGCCCAGAAAAGCAAAACTTAGCCAAAAGGTAGAAAGGTGTCTAACGGACTCGTTAGACAAAGGTTCAGTTTTAATAGAAGAGGAAAGACTTCCCTACTTCAGACAGAACTCAGGGGAAGTCACCTCAAGCTATCCCTCAATTAGAACAGGCATGACTGCAATCTCCCATTCAGTTAGTAGTCTGGCAAGTTTATTTATTGATTATTTTGTGGTGCTAGAGATCAAACCCAAAACCCAACAGTCTACCACAGAACTAACACTCCAAGCTCTGTTGTTACAACCTCTAAAAGTCACGTATGCATTATAAGCACGCATGCAGTCATTCACAAAGAAACTTCATAACATAGTATCTTAATAGCTTTTTGTTTGTTTTCTTTTGGGGGTGGTGTATCCTAATATCTTAATTAAAATATTTAAGGGCCCCAATTTCTAACTTTTGATCCTTGTGAAAGCTTTTTTGTAAGAGTGTTGCTATTTCTTAGACAGCAACATAAGTACAATTATCACAGCAGTAAAGATGAACTGCCCATTAAAATTACACTTCAAACTACTCTAGGGGCTGGAGAGATGGCTCAGCAATTAAGAACACTTACTGTTCTTTTCAGAGGACAAGAGTCTGACTTTCAGCACCCATGACAGATGGCTCACAACCAGCTCCATGAGAGCTGACACCCTCTTCTGACACCCATAGGTACAAACACACATGACATACACTAATAGACACACACACACACACACACACACACACACACACACACACACACACTCTATAAATAAATAATTTTAAGTAAAAAATACTCTACACTGAATCAGGCATGCTAGCATACATCCTTATTCTCAGCATTGGAAAGATACAAAGGCAGGCAGATCTCTGTGAGTTTGAGGCTAGCCTGATCTACAGAGTGAGTTCCAAGACAGCCAGGAACACAGAGAAACCCCGCCTTGAAAAACAAAAAATAAAAAATAAAAAAAAAGAAAAAGAAAGAAAAAACTTAGTGTGTAGAAGGATTCTAACTTCTATTTTAAGGTGGGATATTTACATTTCATAATTACATTTTATATTTTATTTCTTTAGACTATACTTCAAGCAACACATTCTCATGTCATTTAAAAATCACTGACTACTCCTATGTCCCTTAAGGTGTTTGGAAAAACAAAAACAAAAAAACAGTATCCTGAGAATGCTATGGATGACATGTTAAAACCTGCACAAATTATACAGAAATTCAACTTCTTCACTTTTGACTAGAAGTATTTAAACTTTGGGGATTTGGCATAAGCAACAGTATTTTTTGACATTTTATGTAGATAGCGTCATAATCTACATTTTGGTTTTAGGAACTTCTCAGTGTCTTGAGTAAGCAGCCCCATAAAATTTTCAAACAATGTTAATTTTTATCCCATTTCATTTTTTGGAGGTGTTGGGCAGAATCTTACTACATAACCCAGGCTAACCTAGAACTCGTGATTGGTTCCCAAGCACTGGGATTAAGTGATGAGCCACCATACCTAGCATTTGTTAATGACTATGTAGGAGAGGGGAAAGTGTAGCAGTAGAGAGAAGATACTTTAAAACATCTAGGTGTGCCAGCCTCAGAAGGTCATGAGTGTGAATGGTTGGTGGCTCCTAAGGAGCTTTACAGAACTCATTCTCCTGGGAACCCGAGTCAGACTTCTGCCTCTGTTCTTCATTCTTCTTCCTTGTGTTTTTTTATTTTTGTTTGTTTCCCTCTTGGTTTTGAAGGGTTTTTTTGGGGGGGAGGGGGATTTTGTTATTTTAGAGAATGTTCTGATGGGCATCAAAGAAACTCCATATGGAGTTTACTTTCTTTGTGGCAAGTTAGCCATTGGGCAAGAAACTGCCCTTGCCTCAACTGCTGACAGTATGTTTGCTGTTCAAGTTGGACAAACAGGACACAAAAGAAAGTGACTGCAGAACTTTGCCAAGACAAGGTGGGACAGTCCTTCAACAGTTCTGCTTCACAGAAAAATCTGTCAGACATGCTAGGTCTATTGGATGCCCCGACATTGCAGAGGAACTTTGGGTGACAGTCCAGGCAGCCTGATGTCCCTGTCATTAGGTAACATTTTAACCTTCTGGGGTCTTTGATGGAGTTGAAGACTAAATAGTTATAATTATAGTTTTCCTTAGTTATAATAAGAAAATTAGATACAAAACTTTAGACTCACCAAGATAAGATAGATATTTTCGCTAATTTTGCCAAATACAAATGGATTAGTGTTAGTGTAATTCTTACTTAATAACTGTTTTTGTTGTAGATAATGTTACTACATTAAAAGTTGAAACCTCACTTTTTAATTAGAAAAAAAGAGGGAAATGCTGTGGAATAATTCTCTTGTATACTGTAAAGATTTGCCACTTGAACTGGTTTAATAAAACACTGATTGACCAGTAGCCAGGCAGGAAGTGTAGGTGGGGCAACCAAACTAAGAATGCTGGGAAGAGGAAGGGTGGAGTCAGGAGTTCCCAGCCAGATGCAGAGGAAGCCAGATGAGAACGCTGTACTGAGAAAAGGTACCAAGCCACATGGCTAAACATAGATAAAAATTATGGGTTAATTTAAGTGTAAGAGCTAGTTAGTAATAAGCCTGAGCTACTGGCCAAGCATTTATAATATATATAAGCCTCTGTGTTGTAATTTGGGAAGTGGCTGCCAGGTATTTGGGATTGCTGGTGGGACAGAAACTTCTGCCTACAGTGTTCCTCTATAATAGCTCTATGGCTAGAACTTGCAATCATCCTCCTGATTCAGCTTCTCAACTGCTAGAATTAAAGGTGTGAGCCACCACACCTTGCTCAATCCTCTTACCTGACAAAGAAACTGTTAAATTGTGTAATGACATACTAATTTACAGTCCTTAAAGGTGATTATTTCTTGAGTCTCTCTTATGGAGAAGAAGGTAAGGTTCCCCCATGAGACACTGGACAACACCTGGTCCTACAGGTGTGCTCATTGTCATCCCCATCTGTAGCTCCTGCACCTGCGATCATCAAAACTAGACTTAGGTAATGCTCAGGATGCTGAACAGCTCTTCATCCATGGTATGTATGCTCCCTTAACCTATACCAGCCTAAAATGAATCACACTCTGGAAAGACAAAAAAAATGAACATGCTTGGACAATATTCACAAATCCACTTAGGAGAGTTTAATCATGCTTATTAACACTGCTCATTAACCAACTCTTCTAATACTAATCTCCAAGCAAACCTGACAGGAATTACAAACCTCAGAAATGTGCTACCCTGAGGTATGGCAAGTAGGCAGAAGCTGTAAATACATTTAAGAGAAATCTACAGAAAATTAAACTGAACTATACCTACGGGGCACTTGCCTAGCATGGGTAAGAGCCTGCAATGGATCCTCAGCATCACCAAAAACTTAACCAACAGGATATACTTCACAACAAGGGCTGCAACTCTCAAAAATAGCCAGCTCTGGGCTACAGAGATGGCTCAGAAGTTAAGAGCACTTGGTGCTCTTCCAAAGGACCAGAGTTCAGTTCCCAGCACTCGCATTAGGCAGCTCCCAGCTGTCTATAACTCCAGCTCCAGGGAGCCAACAACTCTGTCCTCTGAGGACACCTCCACTCATTTGTGCATACCCACATGCAGACATGCACACCTACATATAACTGTAAAAGAATAAAAATAAATCTTTTTATAAAAATAGCCAACTCAACTGGAATAGCTAGTCTAACACAAGAAATACTTCCCAATATCCTTAGGCTCTCTGACATTAAGACTAGAAGCCTGCTTGCATTCCAGCCGCAAAGTTATTACCCATTATAATAGAGTATCCAAAGGAAAGCTTTGCTTTGAAATATGAAATGCAACCGATTTAAACAGTATCTTAAATGGGGCCTAGAGACTGCACAAGAAGATGGCGAGAGGAAAACAAAGTAGAAATGGCCCATAGGAATTCAATAAATGTAGTTTATTGAAAGCAGCCATTTACCTAACAGCAAGATAAAATGCTTCCTAATTTCAAAGTCAGACCCCACACTTTTCCTCAGAAGACCAAAGCTTTGGCCACTCACATTAAAAAGAAAACGCAAGCACACAGTAACTCCCAACTAGCACTTCTGTCCCCATTTCACTATACTTCTCCCCATACTGCTGCCCAGAGGCAACACGAGGCCTTCTTGGCTATGCCAACCACTGGCCCCTATTATCCCTCTTGAAGAGGCTAATGAAAAGCTGAAACACACACACACACACACACACACACACACACACAGGCTGAAACATAACTACATATGCACACAAAGCTATGGCAGATATGGTGGTCCATCCATGCCTTTAGTCCCAGCATCTGAGAGACAGACAGGCAGATCTCTGTGAATTTAAGGCCATTCAAGGCTACATAGAGACCGTGTCTCAAAAAAAAAAAATTTGGAATTATCAAAGAACAAACCTAATAAGTAAACAGTAAAAAACAAAACCAAACTTGTTTCTTAAATGGATGGTGATAGCACACATCTTTAATCCTGGCAAAGGGGTGGGAGGGTGAAGAAGATCTCTCTGAGGTCAGCCTAGTCTACAGAGTGAGATCCAAGACAGCTACACAGAGGAACCCTGTCTCGTGGGGAGGAGGGTGATACTCCACATAACCACACTGGAACTGTGAAGGCAGCAGGCAGCTTCTCAACGTGCTGTCATTCATTACATTGACCTCTGATGACAAACTTTAAAACCTTCTTTTTCTAAGGCGTTGCTGCTCATACAATGTTCATGGACAAAAGATATGTGTCCTTAGTTTGCCATCAACTTTGACAACTGGAAATCATTTTTAGGGTGGACTAAATTTTGTGGTGATGTTATCATGTCTTGCTAGATTCACAGCAGAGAAATGAATACCATGCTTCCAGATTCAAACCTAAGAATAAATTTTAAATATGCTGCTTCCAGACGTCCAAAACACAATTCCAAATCAACATCTCCAAACTCTATCAGTGGAAGCTGTGTAAACAGTATGCAAGGAAAGCTGACTAACTTCCTTTCCTCACAGGTGCTTTTTATTACACATTTTGTGAGTCGTATCTTCAAATTTACCCAAAGCCAATTTTAATAAAGAACAAATTTTTCTAAACCTCAATAACCAGGAAAACAACAAGGGAAAAAAAAGAAAAGCACAGTTGAAGTCACACACTTACTTCTTCAACAGTCTGAGGGTTACCATATAACGACAAGAAGAAAGACATTCCCTCATGGCCCATAAATGGACATTGCAGATAATAACAATAGTGTGAAAAAAAATCAAGCTAGAGAGATAACTCAGGGGTTAAAAGCACTGAAGGCTCTTCCTGAGTTCAATTCCCAGTAACCACATGGTGACTCACAACCATCTATAATAGGATCTGATGCCCTCTTCTGGACTGCAGGTATACATGCAGAACATTCATACATAAAATATAAACAATTTTTTTTTTTAATTTTTCGAGACAGGGTTTCTCTGTGTAACAGTCCTAGCTATTCTGGAACTCACTTTGTAGACCAGGCTGGCCCCGAACTCACAGAGATCTACCTGCCTCTGCCTCCCAAGTGCTGGGATTAAAGGCATGCACCACTACCACCTGGCTTAAATAAATAAAATTAAAAAAAAGAAAGGAAGGAAGGAAGGAAGGAAAGAAGAGAAAGA
>CABHPQ010150264.1:0-47756 GCA_902168405.1 Peromyscus aztecus
GAGTTCTGGCTGGCTAGGCAGTTGTCCCTTTCCTCCCTCACTGCTCCCTGTGAGTCCCTCCCGAAGCTGAGTGCTCGGTGGAATAGGAGGACCTTCCCCAATAGAGGAGGACTGGTCTTAGGTCAAGGGTATACGAGTAGCTGCGCTCCCCTGCTACAACCTCCAAAACAAGCTCTCAAAAGGGCTTTTTATAACAATGCCAAGGGGCAGGGCAAAAGACTTTCCCCTTGCTAGATCAAAGCATACAGCAGAGCCAAGTGCAGACCCTTCCAAAACACCTGGTAACCATGCTCATGGTCCAATCATTCGCCTGTGCAGCTCTACTGGCTAAAGCAAGCTCAGATCTCACTAGGAAACCTCTGTGGGTCTCAACATTCAATGAGTGAAATATAGATCTTTTGTCCATCTATATATTAGTATCTATCTACCTACCACCTGTAATCTCTCAAACTACTGGCTTTATTTCTGTAGCACATAGTTATATACTTGAGAAGCAATATATTACAGCTTCCCTACAGGGTTTTATTAGGAAAGTAATCCTGAGCATAATATTGTCTATGGTGCTTTAAATTTAGTTGAAAGGAAGGGAAATGAAAATATAAAGTCTTTCTTAACATTATGAATTTTGCACATATTCCTATATATCACATTTTAAAAATATTTTACATTTGTACTATACTTGTTTCAATACCAAAAAATCTTACACAGGATCATGAGAGTTATATTAGATTTTAAACCTCCTCCTTAGTTTGAATAATGTGAGTCCTATCAAAACCAGAAGTTTACCCAACCTCTTAACTTTGCAGAGTCATTGGATGCTAATGCAAATCTTCAGACCATGAGAATTTCAAATTACTCCTTTAGTCAATTTATCCATCTTTTTCACTCCAGAAACCAAAGAACTGTATC
This sequence comes from Peromyscus aztecus, assembly GCA_902168405.1. NCBI lineage: Eukaryota > Metazoa > Chordata > Mammalia > Rodentia > Cricetidae > Peromyscus > Peromyscus aztecus. The sequence goes on from CABHPQ010150264.1 coordinate 910, forward strand.
TACATTTTTATTATATTAATTTCTCATTTTCTCAGTTGTTTGATAATCTGAATTGGACAAAGTTTTTGGTGCTTAATTGTATACTCATGCACACAAACTCCTTTATTATACATACCATAATACTATTTTTATGATGAAAATTGTTTGTTTAGTAAAAAAACAGTAATTACCATAAGTTTTATCAAATGTAATTACATGTTCTATGATAATGATAACCCAGACTATCATGGCAGAAAGCTAGAGTTTCAGAACTCAATATTTGTTTGAAGACAAGTGACCAGAGTTAACAGAATTGATCATGCATGTAAGCATCTGGGAGTAACATCTTGAATTAAGTAAAAAACTCAGTTGCCATAATCCTAAACCAAAGTTAAATTGCTTGTTTGGATAATGGAAAGGAGAATGGTCTACAAGGTGCTTAACTACTCTTTTCATATAGTACCAAAAATTAATAAGGAGGCCCATGATCCTCCTAAGGCCCAAGCCAATACAAAATTTTAGAAGTCAGGATTGAAAGGAATCTATGGAAATGTGAAAAAGTAAAGATCTGTAACAGTGTCCCATTGGGAGTCATGGCACTGTGGCTGTGGAGGGAACCGAGTATAATTAGGAGAATACCTCAGACAAGCAAACTTTGCCACGGTACTGTCACCACTTCAGTCCTGACAACTGAAGAGAGCAGCACACTTGAGTTCATTGTAAACAAAAGGCCCACAGCAACAGAACAAACAGGCTACAATGAAGCTGTGTGACACAATGGGACAAATTCAGCATCCTAATCAGGCCTGATAGATACTAGGCCCATGTTAGATTGACTCCGTGTGGCAATTCTTTGAATGTTACTATGAAATTATAATACAAGTGTAACTAGATTATACTAATTGTGTGATATATCGCGTGTGTGTGTGTGTGTGTGTGTGTGTGTGTGTGTGTGTGTGTGTTATATGTGTAGATGTGCAGGTCCCAGTGCACACAGGGAGATCAGAGGACAACTTGAGATAGTACTCCCCTGTCTTTATTGTGGTTCAGGGACGGAAGTCGAGATTTCCAAGCTTAGGAGGCAAGCACTCACTGAGTTGTGTTTCCAACCCCTGCCTTATTCTAAGTATTTCCCTGTTAGAAATTCAGATTTATAAGAAGATCAGAGGTGCTAACTGTAAGACTGTAACCAGAACTAGTAAAGGGACAGTTCATAGCCATGTGGAACTCAGGAAGAAGGTCAGGGTTGTTTTTTTTTTTTTTTTTGCCCCCAAAGTAAATAAAACCTGTTAGAAGTCTAAGTAAGCATTAAACTGATTTTCTTCTTCTTTAACACTCCAAACAAGAGGGAATGGTACTGGAACAAAAGAATGAATACTTTCTCAAATCCTTTTATTTTATGACAGTCTGACCGATTTGGATATGCATAGTCTTTATCCATTTTTAAAAAGGATTCATTAATTTATATTTTCATCTATGTTAGTGCTTTGCCTGCCTGGATGTATGAACTTACAATCCCTATGGTGTCAGAAGAGGGCAAAAGATTGCCAGAAATTGGATTTGCAGAGCTGGGAACTGACTCCTAGGTGCTGCAATGGAATTCTGGTCCTCTATAAGATATAGTGTTCTTAGCCACTGAGCCTCCCTCCACCTAACCAAAGTCTTGCTAAAACTGTGTCCAGCAGGGGCTTTAATGATGACCCATTGGTCAAGAGTCTATACTGTTCCTGCATAGGATGCAGGTTGGATTCATAGAAGCCATGCTAAGCAGCTCACATGTGTCTGTAACTATAGCGACATGGTGATTTAATGCCTCTGGGCTCATTAATATCTATATTAATGTGTGTTTGTGCATGTGTGCATACACATACATAAATATAAACAAAATAATAGAAATAAATCTACAACAAAATAAAGTCAAATGTGCTAAAAAAAATAAATGAAAAAATCTGGTTAGACAGGAACCGCCAAACATCTGTCAAGCAATTAGTTTGGATTTATTTTGCAGTTACAGATCATTCTACTTTTTGATCACTTCTGCTGATTTTCTGGACCACACTTAAAACTGTACCTTACTACACTCTGGCCAATACATGCACCAAACTGGAGATTTATATATTGGATGTCATTATTTAACCTTGACTTAAGTTTCTTGCTTACAACTTTTGAAGTGTTTAACTACGTAATGATCAGTATGTAGCTTTCTATTTAGTTATTTTTGTTTTATTAAATAAGTAAAAGTGGAGAACTTTGTGTTCAGTAGACAAATAATGTTGGAGATTACAAACAAGTAAAAAATGCCCTATAGAGTAAATCAATACTTGGTATTATGTTTCACACTAATTTGAACAGGGATTAATAGATATTCTTATGTTGTATAGTATGTGTAATCACTAAAACAAAAATACCACCCTAAAATGAAAACAATATTATAATATACATTAATGAGTGTATCAAATTAACAACCCCTTAATATATAGAAAGCTATTTCATACTGGAAATTATAAAGTGCTGTTCTTCCTCAAAGCACAGGGAATATTACAGCTACCTTATACGTTCCTGTTTTCCATATTTATAGGATATCTTTGGAAATTCTTTTTACATGATATAAGCTGACATATTTTTACCATTAGTGCATGAAGTCTTTAATATGAGTATTCATTTGCTGAAATAGTATGACATTTGTAGAGTTTAATATATATTCATACTGATATACACAAGCAAAAGTACTCATCATATTCAAAACCATGACTAAACTAATATTTCACATTAAAAGATTTGAGCAAATGTACACAATCATAGTAATTGTCGCTGTTAGTATTCACTTGGAAACAATAGAAAATATGCTTAACAATAATGCTTGGTCAAGACTCCAGGTAAGAAAATAAACTGTCCAGAAAAATCTACTGTGATTGCACATAAATCAATGTGTGTAGAATTAAAAGTGTAACAGCATGCTAAGATATACTAAATGAAAAGCCTGAACTACCTTGAGAGCACATCTTGACATTTAAAGTACATGTAGCAACTCACAATATTAGACATAGCTAGATCCCAAACAGCAGCTCTCATACCTGAAAAAAAAATCTGCAGTGCTGCTTGCTTTTTGCAAAGTTCTGAGCTTACTGATGGAACACAGATGAAAATATTTGAAGTAGACAGTACCGTTAGGCAGAAAATATGAAGATCAAATGTCTTAACGATTATATGCTGTGTTCAAAGTTCATGCATCATGTTCAAAATTTAAAATGAAAATTCACTTTAGCAATTGATTTTTTGCACCTGTTTACAGCCCATAACATGTACTTTAGTGATATGTGCTATTTGTACCTATCAGCATGGAGGGTTAGTCTAAATTATTTCTTTAAACAAGACTGTGGCTGCTTCTCATCAAACATAAAAGAATGATTAACTCTTATTTAAAGCATGTTTGCTGTTTCAAACTTTTCATTTAAATTACTCTTCAGAAATAATGTCAAAAATTATAATCATTTCATTATGGTTTTACAAATGGACACAGTAATGTGAAGGAAGTTCATACTATATATACAAGTATTAAGTGACAGACTCAGGACAAGAAAAGCGAACTATGGCATGAAATCAGTGGTTGTAAATAAGAAATAGAATTAAAGTTAATCAGTTATAAATTGTGCTTGTGAGGTTCTGAAGTATTTTGTCCTTTTGATAGATGTATTTCTATAAATAAGGTCATGAATAGGATTACTTTTAAAAAATATCCATTGCCATATTGTAAGATTTTCCCTACTGTGTTTTCTGAAGTTTTCCCCTACTCTTTTTCAACTTGATAACAAATGTGCCTTCTTAAAGCAAAGGAATCACATGACCTTTGAGCACTATTACCTCCACACTTCATGGTACTCACACCATACTCCTTTCTTATACAATATATAAATATTATGTGAAGTAAATATACCATATAGGGATTCTTGGAACACAGGATGTTGCTCCAACAATAGAGTGTCTAACAAAAATCCTGTGTCAGGCATGGGAATCTTCTCTTTTTGTGTTGTCAGTCATTGGGTGTCTAAGAGATGCTTAAAGTGATTTAAGCTATTAAGGGCTTTAGTAGCATTCCAGAACTTGAAGGTCAGATCCTATTGATGAGGACACCACACACTCCAGGCACAGGATTTGAGTAAATGGAATTGAAACCAACCTGGAAGCCCCTGCTCTGATGACTACATCTCATAGTATCTGAAGGTGCTATACAAGCTCCTAAGGGAGAAAATCAATCTGCTCTCCACATACAAAGCCTGAACCACAACAATGGCCGGCCCAAGAAGGTATCTCTAAGGAAGCAATAGTAGCACTTTTGTCTTGTGGGTAAATAACAGTAGTCAAATTAAACATAAAACCTACTAAATAAGAGGAAATTTATAGATCATATTGTAAACTCAGTAGCTACTAGAGAATCTGTTATTGTCTCTTTCCTGAGTAAGCATAATTTCTAGCTGCATTCCAATTACTTATTCTTATAATCACAGATAAGTGGAACTCTCAAACATGCATCTTCAAGTGAATTCTTTTTTTGTTTTTTTAAATTAAGAGATTTTATATTCATTTTACAAGAAACCACAAATTCCCCTGTCCCCCCCTCCTCCCATTCCCCAGCCTTCCACCCCAACCCACCCCCATTTCCACCTCCTCCAAGAAGTTCAAGGCTACTACAGAGGTTTACAACTGTTCAAAAATACAGAGAATAGGAGATTATATGGTACCAAGTCACAAATGATAGTCACAATGCATCATTTGTACCTAATGCTCAGTGACCATTTCAAAAGAGGTATTAGAAAATTTGTAAGAAGGAGAGGACAGACAAGGATGCCTGCTGCTAGATACTACCTTCTAGACAAGAAGGGGATGATGCATCCACAAAACCTTGAACTAATGGTTCCCTGAATAAGAGCTACACAGGAAAACACAAGTGGGCATACCAGTGAGGAGACAGGAGTTTTCCTAAGGATCTGCTCCTAGATAAAGACCTGCAGGTAATCAACGGCTTCTTTGAGAGCATGAATTCATCTTTCTAGAGATGAGACTCATGATAGGTTATCATTCCAAGTCATCAACTCAAACCTCATGTATATATGAACAACACTAAATGGGTTCAGTAATTTGTGTGTGTATGTGTGTGTGTGTGTGTGTGTGTGTGTGTGTGTGTGTGTGTAAGAATAATAATGAAAAAAGAAATAAACTAAAGAAATAAGAACTGAAGTCATGAACTTAAGTGGAAGTTCAGGGGCACAGGGAAGTTAGAAGAAGAGGATTGGTCGACATTAAGTAAACACAGAAATAATGTTTGTAATTCTCAAAAACTAAAATATTTTAACACACTTTACATTTTTGTTTATTATTGTGTGTGTGCATATGTATGACACACAAGAGGATGCGTTTGTGAAATCTATTCTCCTTCTTCAGGATTACATTGGTTCTGGGGATCAAACTCAGATTGCCAGGCTTATGTAACCATCACCTTGCTCAGCAAGCATTCTAGGGCCATTTCTCAATTTTTTTATAGACTGTCAATGTTTTTTCTTTATCTCCAATAGTTATAATAAGCACGTGGTAAATTTCAGTAAAATTTCATTTTTCTCTTTATTCATTTACTATCCATTAATTATTTGTGGTCAGATAATTTTTAGCTCCCCAAAAAAGAAATACATATCCCTCTTCAATGACTTTTCTTACTACTGAAGAAAACTTATGTCTGAATTATTTCTTGGTTCTGTAAAATTTATTTATTCCTCTTTTTTTTTTAGCTTTAGACACACTTGATCTTGAATTCATATATTTTTTCTAGGCCATACAGATCTGTGAATTTCATAACTTGACTATAATTTACTATTAAATCATACAGAAAAACATCTAGCCCTTGTTAGGCATAGGATTATGTTGATACTGGTCAATGTCAAGTTGCTGTCATTTTAAGAATATTGACATGCTAGCTCATGAGTGTCTTTACTTACTTAAGCCTTTTAAGAATTCTTTTATTAATATTTTATAGAGTCCAATATAGATGATTTGACCATCTGCTACCTTTTTCCATATTGTGTTAAACATCAACTGTAAATGCCTTATTAGTTCATTTTTATATGGCAAGATTTTCAAAGCATGACCGTACATTTAATTTTTTTCTCATCATTATTAATGTGTGACAAGGAAATAATTATATTTTCTGTTAGTCAGTTGATTTGGTTTTAATAAAATTTTTGATTGTTCTTTGAAAATTTTATACACTTACAAAGTATATTTTGATCACACTCATCCACAACTGCTACTTTCTAATTCTCTCTGTTCAGCATCCACTGCCCAGTCCATCTCCTTTCCAAATTAATTGCTCCCTTTTAAAATTGATATTAATAAATCTAGTATTTCAATTAGGGCTCCGCGTATGTGCAAGGGTCTGTGGCCATTCTTTGGAAGATGATTATCCTTCTAGCAACCATGTCTACAGAACAGAGTGTCTTCCTCACCAGCCAAGAAATGCCAACCGCTCCTTCTCTAGGGGTTGGGCCAGGAGCTCCTTCATCAATCCATGCTGGAATTTAACTGGCTCCATCTTGTGTAGGTCTTGTACAGGTAACACAGCTGCTACAAGTACATTATAAAACAGCCTCGTCTATCCACCTTGTTTCTGTTTCATAATTATTTACTTTTATATTTTTCTGGCAAACAAATTAAAAATACTGCACTGTGTATGGTTTTTGTTTGATTTTATTCGTTTAAGTTCTCAGGAATTTTCCCCTATGATTATGATGATTATGATAGCTATGTGTAGGTGTGTGTGTGTGTGTGTGTGTGTGATGTCTTCCTCATTCTTTGGCTTATATGTTTCCTACATAAGTAAGCAAATCGAGGCATATTTACAACTGCTCTGTGTTCTAACTCATTAAAGATTTTAGGTTTACTTCTTTGATATTGTTATATATTCTGTAATATAATATGATAATCTGTGTTCAGTGTATTTGTTATTGGAAGATATAAATTTATTTCAAAATGAATTCAAAATAAATATGTCCTTTACATAATTTGCTTCATTTACATTCTAATTCATTAGAGTTTGAACTTGCTACAATTAAACTACAGCTGAATGTGATATCGATCCATCTGTATTGGAAGTCTGTGAAACACTGTATATTTTCCCCAACTCTTTGTGAACAGCCTTAATTAACCACCTTCCCTGTTCCTTTCCTATTACTGAACTATGATGAACTCTGCTGTGAATAGATGAGGGAGGAATAAGTTTGCAGTGGCCATAGCCTTCTTCTTATTGATAAAATTGTCTTTAATGAAGATATTCAGAAATAAATTTACTACTTCTTGAATATATAAATGCAATTTTTCATGATGAGCTGATTAAGAACAACCCAATTTCAACTTGACAGTAAATGGTCAAATTTTAAGCAGGAGCTATTGAAATATGTCCCCCCTGATGAAGTTCACCTTACATGACATTTTAGGGCAAATATAGGAAATAGTCTGAATTTTTTTTTAAAAAAAGTAGCATTTTATATTTGTATAATAATATAATTCCTATCTAATCAACATAAAAATTATATAAAATTTTATTATTACTGAAAATTGATAAACATAATTTAAAATTTCCTTGTCCAGAAGTGAAAGAATATGGTACAATAAAAGAAATTCCTTCAGTTCCAGATGGGTTGTGATTAAAATGATACAACAGCACATACCACAAGTTTATCTTTGATATGGATTGAGTCATATGATCATGATCAGTGTCTGTAAAGATTCAAATCAGAAACTGTTTATCTGTTGTCAATGTGCTATTGTTTTGGAATCACAAATGTCATTACATCCTTTATTTGTAAGCAAAATATTTGTCAAAAAATTTAATTTAATAAAATATAAAATAATTGGTAAATTAATATTGTCAAGACCATAATTTTTCTAGATTAAATATAAATATTCCTTATGTTTATATTTTTGATTTACAGTTAGCTAAGGCTCATTTAATAGCTGCTATTTAAAAATTTTAAAGAATATGAAACTTATTGTTCATTGCTTAATTAACGCATTTCCTATCAATGCATTAGGAGTCTAATCTTAGAAAACACTTATCCATTAAACAAAACAAATTCTAGGTTTGTGTATGATTAATTTGATTTCTTTCTGAAGTTGGAGCCAGGCAGGCATTTAAATATCAAATCTATAATATTCTAGAACTTGACAATAGTTTTTCAAGTCTGTTTCTGTATGTAAATTACTTCCTTCAGAGATTCATAGTTTTCACTTATAACCTTTCATTGGAAATTTTTGTTAATCTCTTTTTAGTAAACTACTTTTTTTACTTCTTTTTGTGGTGGTATTGTGTTCCCCGAAATATTGTGCACGCTAATAAATGTATCTGGGGTCAGAGAACAGAACAGCCACAATATTAAACATAGAGGCTAGGCAGTGGTAGCACACACCTTTATTCCTAGCATTCCAGAGGCAGAAATCCCTCTGGATCTCTGTGAGTTCAAGGTCACATTGGAAACAGCCAGGCATGGTGACACACACCTTTAATCCCAGGAAGGGAGGACAGAAAGCAGAAAGGTATATAAGGTGTGAAAACCAGGAACTAGGCTGGTTAAGCTTTCAGGCTTTTGAGAAACAGCTCAGCTGAGATCCATTTGAATAAGGGCTCAGAGGCTTCCAGTCTGAGGAAACAGGATCAGCTGAGGAACTGGGGAGGTGAGGCTGTGGCTTGTTCTGTTTCTCTGATCTTCCAGCATTCACCCCAATAACAGGCCTCAGGTTTGATTTTATTAGTAAATACCTTTAAGATTCATGCTACATCTTTTCTTACTATATTGTATTGCATTAGAATATGTACATGATGTTCTCAGTAGGAAAACATGTATCAAATACCATTGTTCACTCTTCTTTTCAAGATTGAATAGAAAGGTCACAGTACAGTTTGCAATAGTAAATTCTTCACTGATTGATTTTGATGAAGCTACATTTATGAGTAATTTGACAAAAGGACCAGTGCTGCCAGAATTTCATTTCTGTCTTTCTCTCAGGTTAAATTTTCTGTAAGACACAGAAATTGAAGAGACAATGCGAGAGCAAGTCAGATATATAAAACTGAGTTTTAAGATTTGTTTATCTAGAAGGTTTTGTCAAACTTTTTATGAAATAAATGAGTTATGATTTCACCCCGAAAGGTTACAGAAGAAAAATATTTTAATTTAGGAACCAATGTAAGGTTGAGTTATTTGCTGAAATGATAATAGAAGATATTTTGTGGTCAGTATGTGGAACCCGATAACCTGCAATAACATTATTACAAGCATTATCATTACATAATAACAAATTACAGAAACATTTGGTAAGAAAAGTAGTATTCATTTTTAAGAGAAATATAGAAAAATCACAGTTCTAACTTAGTTGGTCTTCATACATAATCTTGTGAGGGTAACTAACATATTGCACTAGCATTTTTTCACTTTTAGTGAAGTATGAGCATGAAACAGACATGATAATTACTTTTAATAAATTACTGACATCATTAAAGTGCAGCAAATGCATGGTTTTAAGCATGCCCTAGTTTATCTATCTTTTTGTTACGGAAGCCATAATTTTCGCTTTTACTTCAGGATAGTTTCTTCTACTGAGGAACTCTAAATCTTTCCCAACCCATAAATACGTGAACATAAACCCATGATTTATTGCAATTTAGCTTCTGTTTCTGTGGAGGAGGTTTACTATGCTGAGAAAACTCATTAATCTCATTCACAGCTCCTAGTATAAACATAACCTTTAAAATATATAACAGAACAAGGTATGTGTTTGGGTGATTTACTGTTTCTGTTTTAGAAAAATAACAAATGGTGGTGATTTTTTCTATTTTCAACTTTAATATTCATTGATACATTTGTAGTATTAATACAAACAAGTTATGGAACGTAATATTTTTCACGGAGACATCACTTTCATTTCTATTTATTGTAGCAATATAGATTAAAATGCATTTTGACATAGAATAAACTTCAAAGCAAAATACTACAGTATTTTTTGTGGTGTAAATTAGTTTCTGATACAGAATGTAATTATAAAACCAATTTTATAAGTAGCTATCTCCCAAACTACATTTCCTATTAATTTAACATAAAATGCCTTTAAAAGAAATAGACTTAAAATCAGTATGTCTTGCAAAATAATTTCTTTGTTGTCCTTTCTATATAGTTTGACTCTGCCATTCTATATTTTCTTGTGTCCAACCACTTCAGATTGCAAAGTGCAATTTTCATACTATGAGGACATACCTGATTGACTCTTGTGAATTTTTTTTGAATTTATTTTTCATTCAGGTCATTTGAAATATCTTGAAACTTTAATTTTGTGTAATGCTCATTTGATATAAAAATTTTGACTTAAAATACAATCTTCATTTTTTTTATATATAACTTCTCTTCCTCAAGTAAAAAAATCATTCTAGCATCATTTAGTGGATTATATAGTGAAAACTATAAGTCATTAATAGGCAGCAATATTGATTTTGAATATAGAATCTTTAGTATGAGCTTTATACCTTATTAACATCAGTTTTTTAACACATCACCAATTAAAGTACTATTTAAAGTGTTAAGTATTTTGGCTAATATTTTAATATTTGTCCCATTAAAGTACTTAAAATGTCTCTTTGACATGGTGCAGAATGGATAGCATTACTTAAAAGAAATGTAGAAAACCTTTAAAATAAAACTTCTAAACAAAAGATGTGCAAAAAGGAAACCTCTGTTACTTTTCCTGGACTTCATTCAGAAGTAGCATATGAAAGTCCTTCCTAAGGTATCAACCAACCTACTGTCACTACACTTTCCAGCATGACAGTAGAGGGCACTATTGGCAGTGTTGGGCATTATGCTAAGACATTCAACACATAAGAAGGGAGCTTATATTTCAATCTTAAATTAATCCTCATTTACTGATTCTTGAATTGAGACTAATCTGTCATAATCTGATGATGCTTACCAAATGAAAACTTGGTGTTCACTTGGCTCAAATCTCAGCCTCTTGGCTGTTCGATTGAAACTTCTTCGCTGAATAAAATGTGGACATTAGGTCAATGAGCATCAACATATGGCTCGATTTCTACTCTCGAAGGGTTTTACCCATAATGTTCTGACAAACTGTGATTCCTTCCATCTGCCCATTTTATTCTTGTCTGTGATCCTAGATTGGATAGAGCATATGGGATATCATAATAATTAATTTACCAAGGCTCTTATTCTTTTTGCCAATAACAAAATACTTTTGGAAGACAAAATCTTAAAATCCAGCATACCACTATAATTATGCTGTCTCCAAAGTATCTCAAGCTATTGTTACATGTCAGTGGCAATTTCCATGCAGAATTTGAGCTAACAATAGTACCAGGTATGCCCCAAGTTACAGCATCAATGGTTGAATGCTTAATTTCATACTTGATTTGTACATTGTAATTCTAATCCAGGAAAGGGAGAAAGTTTTTTTTTTTTTTAACTAATTCTCTTAAGTACATTATTCAAGCCATTTCTATCCTATGTGCTTTGAGCAAATTTGTTCAAGATTCTGGTAATTAATTGATTATTGTCCCATTCTGCATTAAGCTGGTTTTTTGAATGGTTGTTAGTCTTCTGTTGGCATTTAAGAAGATGTTGAAAAAACTGAACTCTAAGGCGAATGTTAAAAGCTCTTATGAACAGAAAAAAAAAAAAACCTGAGCCAAATATTGGGGTGAATTGCTGAAAGATCAGAGAGATAAAACAAGCCACAGCCAACCTCATCTTGCCAATTCCTCAGCCAATCCTGTTTCCACGAATCCTCAGACTGAAAGCCTCTGATTCCTCACTCCTGAGGCTCTCAGTTGAACTGCTCAAAAGCTTCTAGTTTCTGGTCCTCATGCCTTATATACCTTTCTGCTTCCTACTATCAGTTTCTGGGATTAAAGGCATGTATCCTTTCCAAGCAAAGACATGAGATCTCAAGTTCTGGGATTAAAGGCGTGTGTCACCACTGCCTGGCTCTGTTCTCAGTGTGGCCTTGAACTCACAGAGATCCAGATGGATCTCTGCCTCCCGAGTGACAGGATTAAAGGCATGTGTGTCACCAATGTCTGGCCTCTATGTCTAATCTACTGGCTGCTCTGTCCTCTGATCCACAGATAAGTTTATTAGTGTACACAACATATCAACCACACTGAACCATTATCTGATAGCTTTATTCTGTTCAGTGTCAAGGTATATTCTTAGATATTTTAGTTCCCAGTCATCTCTAGGCAAGAATAATAGGGATGCAATCATTACAATTTATTGTGAGATTTAAGGAAGCTATAGTATTATATGACATGAATTCTCCATATGTAAAGTAAATGTTAAACTCATGTTCAACTTGTAATAAGAGTATTCCTTGGGACTGGAAAGAATTGGTAACAGCTGTCCTGGAGCACAATTACAGTGATGAAAGGGTTTAAGGAGGAAGCTAAAATGATAGAACACCAATGTAGAACTAGAGCTGTCAAAATTTCCCAGGATCAGCTTCTTGGAGAAGGCCAATACACTGATATACAAAGACAATGTTTGAGTAACCAAATCTTAATTCTATGCCACATGGCAGCCATGAATGCATGGGGAAGAATTGAGGAAGGAGGAAAAAAAATTGAATCATTCACAAAAGTTATGTAGGGCCCCAAAGAATCCTTCATGGATTTCTTACAAAGGCTGTCTTCAGCAGTAAATAGAATGATACCAAATTCAGAAGCTAGACAGATAATAATTGAATCTTTGGCTTTTGAGAACACGAATGCAGGAATAAAGGAATCATCAGGCCATTAAAGGCAAGATCAACACCCTTGTAGGATCGGATCAGGGACAGAGTTAATATTGAGTCACATGACCATGTTGATATGTGGATAGGAGAGGTTATATTAAAAGCTTTGAGGAAAAAATATCAGATGTTTTGGGTGTGGGGCACAAGGTCATTTGAAAAGGGAGTGTAAACAGAGCATGCCTAGAAATAATGTTTATTCAAGGACCAATGGCAACAGAATGCCCCTCCCTTCTGGATTATGCAGAAGATGTGGTAAGGGTAAACCAACAAATGTAGATCAACAAGGGACAGACAAGGTAATCCTGGTGATCAGAGGAAACAGCAAGCTATTTTAAGTAAACACAAAAGTCAGGCAGTGGTAGCACACGCCCTTAATCCAATCACTTGGCAGGCAGGGTCTCTGTGTGTTCAAGGCCATATTAGGGAACAGAGCCAAGTGTAGTGACACATGTCTTTAATCCCAGTACCAACCATAGAGACCTGGAGGTCTGTACAGATAGGCAGTGACAAGGAAGTGAGGTAGCTGGGCTAAGAGCCAATGAGATGACAGAACAGCAAGTCAATAAAATCCTTGTAGACAGGAACTCATGGCATTTTGGAAGCTGCAGAGCTGGTAAGGTAAGGTTGGTTGGTGGCTCTCACTATTTCCCTGATCTCTGAGGCTTTAACCACTACATTTGACTCTGTGTTTTTTATTTAATAAGACTGCTTAGAAATCCAGCTGCAATTTATACTTATCTGAAGATCTGTTTGCAATTCTAACTCTTGAGAAGTAGAGGTAGAAGGATGTCTATAAATTTAAAGTTATCCTTGGCTACATGGCAAGGTCCCATCTTAAAAATAAATAAGTTAAATATTTTTAAAATAATAACTTTTTTTCTAAGAATTCTCATACTTAACATGACCAAGATGAAAATACTCCAACTTGAGGCTGTTGCTTTTAATTGTGAAATATTATACACAATGTCTTAAAGGGCTTATTTTTTATAAGAGAATAAAGAGTTCTAGTCTATGGTTAAGCAACTATGATTGAGACAGAAGAGCTCCTATGCTTCCTGTTGCAACCAATGATCTCAGGATAAACATGGTAAAAATGGAGAACTGATTCCTACAAGATGTTCTCTAACCTCTATATTCATGCAAACATATACACAAGATACTCACACACCAATGTAAAATAATTTCTAAGTCGTGAAAAACAGTTGCAGAATGTTATAAGCAGTTATGTTTATAGATTATTTAGTTTTATATTACCAAATTATTACCATTTCAGGAAAGCATATTCAAGTATAGAGTTCAAAAAATTCATATTGAATTGACTGCTGTTAATTTATTAATATTCATAAATAAAGCTTTAACAGTAGTATGAACTTGTGAAATATGTAACAATATTTCTAGACAATAAAACATCTGTGAGAAGTTATTGATCAGATTGTTAGCAAGAACTCTTAGATATTCAGAGCTGAAAAGTGATCCAAGATCATGAAAATGCTCAAAATAACTATTTATATAGTATTCCTTTTCATATTGAAAGTTGAACTTATGATTTGATCTGAAATCATGTGTTACACGATAAACTGAATAAAGTGTTATTATGTCATCATTACTTACACAGTTGTTCCTTCTTAACCATCTCCTAGCTACTCTAGACTTCTTTGTCAGATTTTTCTTCAGTAATAAAAACAGAGTGATTGTTTTTGTCCTGAGACTTCCTCTAAAGAATCAGTAAAATGATCAGCATATAGGCTGTATTCCATAAGTCACTATCTAAAATACATTCCTGTTCCTGGGACTTCCACAGTGAAATAAATGTCTTACTTCCAACCAATTTCATCAGATCAGCAATTTTACTTGATATTTTTTGCAAGCATTACGTTTTTGAAAGCAACATTAAATAAGCTTTAGTTTCTGTTTAAACAAGGAAAATGAATACACATGATGTGTTAGGTGCTTATCATGCATCAGACACTGTAATGATGCTTTTCATGCGTCATCTCATTTAATTCCCAGAATATCTATGTTCAGTGAATCTTAATAGCATTTTATAACCAGGTAACAGATACTCAGTGAACTCAAAACATTGCTGAGTGGAGTCTGTACTGAAATCCAAGCCCTTGAGAACATAATTTTTGTTCAACCTTATCTGTCTAGATCTCATGCACCACTGCAGATTTCCTTTGTGATGCTGAGGCCATTGTGTACATGATTAAGAGACAGCTTTCTACTGAGTTACTCCACTGGAGCTCCATGCTTCACCACAGTCTGGAGAAAACTGTTAGGAATAATGATTTTATCCAAGTTTTTTTTCCTTGACCTTCTCTCAATATTGGATCATTTCCTTAAATTTATTATGACCTAAGAGGCATACTAAAAACGGGAATTAATGCTGCATTAAGATTCCATGACCATTTGAAATAGCAGCTGAAACAAGGCAAAGATTAGTTCTCAAAAAGAATTTGCCTCTACCTAAGCAGAATAATTCACAGTAACTACTGAAGCATTGTTGTGGTGGTCATTTTTTCCAGACATATATTTTGTATGAACATTCTATCAGAAGAAATTTTCCATTAAGAAACAGTATCAGAAATTATTTTATTGCAACTGAAATATGGATTTAACCATTTAAATTTGCAAAAAGTATTTCCTTCTTTGACTACATTCCACAAATTTAATAAGCAATTATTTGGACGTGCTTACTTACAATGTTTATCTTTTGTCTTTTGGCTTGATGTTTGTGATTGGCCTCATATTTATCTTTATTTTACTTCATTTTTGTGAAATCATATATACATATATAAGACAGAATGTAAATAATATAATGAATGCATAAATAAGAACAATTTTCTCCTACTAATTTCTTATGCCTTATAAAATTTGAGAGCTTCAATTCATTGTTATAGTTCCCAAGGACTCAATTTTGAATGCTTAGTCTAAGCCATTATCATCAATCACCTAGGTTTTTATTGTAGGTTCCAGTTTGATCGCTTTGGTGATATCTATGTCTTGTACACATTATTATATCTCCATAGCACATCTAACATAATGTTTGTAAAGATTATCATTTTCCAGGTACTCAAAATATTTTCATAACCTTGCAAGGTAGTTTAAGCAACATTTCAAATTATATACATACCATAGGATATTATTGATCATCACCTCTCCCTATATTTACAACCTTCTTGTGAAACACTCAGTCAACTTTATTGATGCTGAAAGACCACTCAGTGCTGGTCTGTGCATATTCTTAGCCTGAAATGATCTTCAGTCTTTACCATCCAGATTAGCCTTCTGAGCCGTCAAGTCTCACCCACAATGTTTTTTTTTTTTTTTTTGTGTGTGTGTGTGTGTGTGTGTTTGTGTGTGAGAAATACCATCAAACACCATTCATTCTTAACTCTATCCCTCTTACAGAAGTCCCC
The DNA here is from genome assembly GCA_902168405.1 of Peromyscus aztecus. NCBI lineage: Eukaryota > Metazoa > Chordata > Mammalia > Rodentia > Cricetidae > Peromyscus > Peromyscus aztecus. The sequence continues at coordinate 17,148 of CABHPQ010150264.1, forward strand.
ATTTTCAGTTATGAGCTTTATTACAATTTATAATTACATACATAGTCCCTGTTTTTCAAAACTCCAAATTTTCAAAAGTAAAAGAGAACATCTGATATTTTTACCACTTTGAACCTAGCATTTTTGTTCACTTCCTTTGTTCTATTAAAAGAACAACCTTGAGTAATTCCTAGTACATTTTTTCTAAAAGACAGACAACAAATACGTTATTGTCACTATATTTGATTATCAATTTACAACAATTTACAACAGCTATATCTGTTCCACTAAAGACTTAAAATTAAGTGTGTGAGGGCTAGGGAGTTGATTCTGTGGTAAAAGTGATCACTGGGCCATGAATTGGGACCGGAGTTTAGGATCTCCAGGACCCATGTAAAACCCCCGGCATGATGGTGTATACCTGTAATCCAGAGCTAAAAGGTGGAGACAGGAAGATCAGAAGGCTCAAGGCTCAGTGAGAAAACCTGCCTCAACAAATAACAGGGGGAATATAAAATGGTAGCTGGTGTGGACCTCCTCTCTTCAAATGAGCAAACATTGGAATACACACCTGAAAACAATGTGCCTACATGGGCATACACAGCAGACACACACACACACACACACACACACACACACACACACACACACATGCACAACTCAGGCTAAGGGGTAATTATTTGGTGGATTATGCTTAAAACTCCAAGTTTTTGTGTGAAGTCCAAATCCTTGCATTGTGAGAATTTTAGGAAGTCAATAAATCAGAAAATGCAGTTAGAGAAGGGCAGTTATTTGCTACCCAATGGCTCCTCATACTATTTGGCACAGAAATTTTATGTCACAGCTATCCTTGAAAAGGATGCAAATGTAATAATGAAAGGTAAATAGATTATGATGGAATATAGGTATTTATCACTAGAATGGGTGATATTTAGAATCTTTGCCTTTTCTAAGATTTTTGGAAGTGTTATGAGGGATAAACTCATTTACATTAACATACAATTATACACTTTGATTTAATGGTAACAAAATTTAAAGGTAATTTTCACTACCTTTTACTTCTAATAGTTTAGATGCTGTCATTGAGCTGCATGACACTTTGAAATACTGATTTCTTTTTAATGACATTTAAATAAGGCCCCTAAATATCCTTAATTTGCATTTCCTAGTTATACACTTGTTGGTCATATCTGCACCACTTTTTAATATCACTTGTGAGGTGAGGCTGCCATTTTAAGAGTATACCTGCCAAGAGGGTCTCTGCTTCTGAAAAGATCTGAAGGTCTTTAAAGCAAAATGACATATAGGCACAGAGGCCCAATTATTATTAACAGTTAGCACAATTGTAATTATAAGTAAGATGTTTCATTAAATCTGTTCAACTTTTAACTGAATCTCTGTACTCTGCAAGATTAATAAGCAACTAGGAACTGCTGACTTGGCAGCCTTCTGCATCACGTTTGTGATAACAAAGGAGGTTATGAAAAGGAATTCACCATAGGAACCCTACCGAGTTAGTTACTATGATTCACACGTTTATTATGGTAATAAAGCAACATGAGACAGTAATGCTAGGCAATCATATGTACAAGGAATGCTCACTATCGCTCTCAGCACATTATAAAGAAGGACTGTGCTGGGAGTTGTATATAACTGAGTGGAGCAGTTGTCTCACTGTTAAAGAAAAACTGCGTTCCTCTTTATTTTGCCCACACGTTCCTTTTCCCCAACTGAGAATTTTCTGTTGTTTCAGTTACACAGGCAAGATGTTCTCACTGTGGACCCAAGGTTGTGGAATTACATCTTTCTCCAGGAGACCATAGGGACATGGCACAGAGCTGATCTTCAAACACAATGGGACTTGTCATGGAAGTGCTCAAGCAAACTGATGGAGCCTAAGTGAAGGATACCAGGTAAACTGAAGGAAAAAGAAATTCCAGAACTACGTAAAACTGGATTATGTCTCTGGCATCCCAAATCTGTCAGCATGCACTGTGTGTCAAAACATGAATACAAAAATCCCTGCCAAATGCCCAATGTCTAGGTGAAAACTGGTTTGTAACACTAGACTCCTAGTAACCAGGCAATCCCACACTGCCGGAGAAGTAATTTTTCTTTCTGTTCAATGTTTTGATTTCTTTGTGCACTCATCTTCTTTTATATTTGTGATGATGTGTTTTCATCTTGAAAAATGAATCACAATTGAAAAGACTGCTTTCTTCATAATCAACTTCTATCAAACTGTATATTATTTCCAGAAAGTTCTCTGAAGTTGAAAAGGCACATATTCTTTTTGAACGTTTGTCTACGGTAAATATTTTATTTTGGTAAATATTTGATTGCCAATATAGATGAAAACACAATTTTAAAAGATGTGTAAAATATAATTCAGTTTGCTTGAAATTATTGCAAACTAGTATAGTCATTCTATGTACTTATATTTTTGTAAGGATAGTGGATGTAAAGGTCAAAGTTGTTTAGAAAATGAAAGGTGAGCATCAGTTTTTTCATTAATATTGTTCTCTATTGTTATTAACACTCCTTTCATTTTCATAGGTTATTTTTCCAGCTCCATGCAGAGCTATCATTTCTTATTTGGTAACTTTTACTTTCCTCCATAGATTAATGAAACTAAGTAAGAAAAACCAATAAATGAGTATGGTGGTTGAACATATATGGACACTGTATCTTCTTTGAGAGAAAAATATATTCATTTAAATATGTAACTCCAGTTTATATACTAAAGCTTTAAAAGCTAAAAAGTAAACTAAAGAATCTGAATCATCCATGTTGAAGAACAGCAAAAAAAAAAATACACATTAGCCATGAATAAATGAAAATTTTCAATAGCATCAGCACATAATATATTTTGTAATAAATTTAAAACAGTATGATGATAACTTTACAGTGTTCAAAAAAAACTTCTCAGGGAAATTTTAGTGAGAGATACAGAGGGATAGGAAGAGAATTAGTCTTACTCAACAGAAAAATAGAAAAAGTAGAATTTTTGCAAACCGAGTGTCATGGTTTGAATGAGAATGTCCCCCATATGATTATACATTTGAATATTTGGCCTCTGGTTGGTAAAGCTGTTTCATAAGAAATAGGAGGTACGGCTACATTAGAGGTCACTTGGAGTGGCCTTGAGTGTCACTTGCAGCCGCCTCTGAGATGTAAAAAACCTCACCCATTCCCACAGCTTTCTCTCCACCTTCAGCCCTTTGATCTAAATGTGAGTCTCAGCTGTTGCTCAAGTCACTACTTCCACAAATTCACCAACACTGTTTAATATCCCTATCATATTTACTGCCGGGAGCCATCCCCAGCTGTGGACAGGTCCCACCAGAGGATGTGAGGAGTTGGCGAGGAAAGGAGGTGAGCCAGGCTCTGCTGGCAGTGAGAATCTTGCGGCCTCACTGAGTAGCAGCCAGAGTGCTTCTTTATTTATACAGAATTTAGTAAGTGGGGATAGATTTATGTTGTTCCAAAATATAGATCATGTCATTTTTGGGTTTGGGCATGTGTTTCACTTCCTTTGCATATCTTTTAGTCATCATTGATAAACCATGACAGAACAGAGTTATCTTTTATAATCATTTTCCTCAAGTTTAATCATCGGTCATAAACAATTATCTTTTGTAACCATTTTTACTCATTAACCCAATAACCCAATTTTTAAGAATCTAAAGACATATGACAACATGTTCTCAGGCTAGTATCTTTTATGATTTCAAGGATGCTAAACCAAAACAAAAATCTTCAAGCCAGCCCAGGCGGATTTCCATGTCCCAAGCAGTGTATTATTAACTCTTAATGGTCTGAGTGCCCAAGAAAAATCCTCAGGCCGAAGCTGCTGCAGTCATTATTTAAATTCTGGCATAATACAATGGTTACATTTCATATATGTATAGAATTTTTTATATGTCTAATGCTGGCATTCTGTTGTTCCTTGGTCATATGACACCACAGAGACTCTGCATGTGCTAACTTTTCTAAGAACGGGAGGTCCTGATATTTCATTCTTATATCTTTTTACATCATTCTTTTTTTATCAGTAAGTCTCTGTGTAGGGCAGAGGTAACTCCAGCCAATCTAACTTTGTTGTATACACCATGTAGTCGCCTGAGTGGGAAGAAGCTTGTAATCCTATCTGTGGCCAATGCCTCTAGCCCACCGAAACCCATTGACCTTTTTAAGTTTAGTTCATTTTGATTATCTTGTTTCTGAGTAAGTACAGGAACAGATGTTTCAAAATGTCTCATAGCTTCATAAAGAGACCGCTGGCTTCTTTATCTGTGTCACAACCTCCAAGGCATAAGGAAGACCTTCAAATAGATAAGGATATCACGCAAAAGCTGGAGGGGTAGTATGTTCAGGACTTTCCTTGGAAAAGTTACAGGCAGTACTTCTGGGAGAAGCCATGTGATTCATAAGAAAATCAATCTAATATCCCCAAATTGTACAAATCTTAAAAGTCTCTCAAGTATGCAACAGGTGGAGATGAAAATCAAAGGTGGCACAGCAACCATCATGCGGCTGGATCTTTCTCAAGCAGCTGTGCTGGCTTTATGACTCTCACCTTTCCCATCACATATGGCTCTGACAATTCACTTTTATCCCTTCATAATACAACTTCCTATTTTTCCCTTCCTTGGAAAATACTTGTCTCACCCTTGTCCCTTCAGGCCTACCTAACATATGTGTATATTCTAAATGAAACACACACCTATAAAACTTAAAAGCTAACCATCACTTATAAGAGAAAAATGCAGTTTTTGTTCTTTTGAGTTTGAGTTAATTTATTTGGATAATTATATCTGGCCCCCTCCATTTACCAATAGACATGAAAATATGTTTTCCTTGAAACCTAAAAATATTCCATTGTATAAATTCAACATATTTCACTATTCATTTATTAGTTGATGGACATTTGACTTTTTCCAATTTGTAGCTGTTATGAATGGAGATTCAATGAACATGTAAATATCCATGTGACAAAATGTAGTCATTTGAGTATATGCCAAAGAGTGGTATAGATGGATCATGTGATAAATCTTCTTTCAAATTTTTGATGAATCTGTGCCCTGTTCTCCAAATCAATTTTACCAGTTTGCATTCTCACAGAAAGTGAATAAGTTAGGCTAAAATGAAACCTAAAGTACTTTTAAAATATAGTTCTCTAATAACTAATGTTGTTGAACACTGGACTGGTGATGGGTTGGGAAAGGAGTAGGAGGGATAGGGGGTGAAGGATGGGCAGAGAGAGTATGGAGAGAGACAACTGGGATTCAGGGGCATTTGGGGGACTCTGTGGAAACCTAGTGTAGTGGAAACTTCCTGGAATACATGAGGATGACCCTAGTGAGGATTTCTAATAATGGAGGAAACAGAGTCTGAACTGGTCTTCTTTTCCAATGAGGCAAGGCTTTCAGTGTGGGGACTGGGTTGCATGCAGTTGAGTCCTTGGCCAACAGGGTCCCGTGAAGATCCCTAAATAAACCAGGCTGATGCTAGGACAGTTAGTCACTCTCTGAAGACAGGCAATGTGTCCCCATTGCTGAGGACAACATCCACACATCTCATTGAATATAGAGATATTGAGCTAGTGACTATATGGAGACTTTACCCCTTCCTTCTAATCTCTTGAGAACAGGAAGGTACTCCACAAGTATGGAAATGAAAAACTTGGACACCAAACCAGCTACAAAACCTTGACCTACAGTCTGTCCTTCCTGCAGGATATCTTTTGGCAATAGTGGCAAAGAACTTGTGGGAGTGGCCAACCAATGTCTGATTTAACTTGAGGCTCACTACACAAGATGGAGACTGTGATGGCTATTCTTGGTTATCAACTTGACTATATTTGGAATGATCTACAATCCAGAAATGGAAGGTATACTTGTGATCCACATCTTGGGGCAGGATGATACATGCCTTTAATCCATATCTTGATGCACACCTTTAGTCTTGACCACACCTTCTGTTGGAAGCCCATATAAGGAAAATGGAAGAAGAGAGTGTGTTCATTCTTGCCTGACTTCACCTTGTTAGCATACCCATCCCTTCATTGGTATTGGGGCCTATTTCTTTATATATATATTCATATATTCATTCTTTATGTCCTGAGTCTCTAGAGAACCCTGAATAATACAGAGGCTAGAACCTACACTGCCCGAATGGCAAGAAACTAGAGACTGGATAGCCCAAAAACTTAGAGTAGAACCAAACACAACTTATCAAAAGTTAAAAAGCTATTAATGAAATGATTCCAAATGATATGCTGCTATAAAATAGGTCAGTTCCTTGTCCAGTTATGACCAGCAAGGCTTCCTCTAGTCACAGGTGGGATCTGGTGCAGAGATCTACAACCAGACATTATGTGGAGAGACAGTCAAAACTGAAGGTCTCCATCAGTTCCCTCCCTGTGGACAATAGAAAATCCCACAGAAAAGGTGGAGGAAAGATTGTAGGAATCAGAGAGGATGGAGCACACCAGGAAAACATGCTCCATGGAATCAACAAGGCAAGGATCATCATATGGGCTCACAGAGACTGAAGCAGCAAGCAGGGGGCTTGCGTGGGTCTGGACAAGGTCCTCTGCTTATATTTTATGGAAGTTGGCTTGGTGTTTTAGGTGGGAATGCTAACATGGGGAGTGAGTGTGTCTCTGACTTTTTTGCCTGTTCTTGGGACTATTTTCTTCCTATTGGGTTGTCCTGTTTAGCCAGGGCCTTTGGTTTGTCTTATTTTATATTGTAACACGAATCGCTAAACGATCTTATTAATAAAAACACGGAGCCAGATATTGGGGTGAAAGATGAAAGTTCAGAGAAACAGAACAAGCCACAGCCAACCTCACCTCGCTAACTCCTCAACTGATCCTGTTTCCATGAATCCTCAGATTAAAAGCCTCTGAGTCTTCAACCCTGAGGGTCTCAGTTGAACTGCATAAAAGCCTCTAGTTCCTGGTCCTCATATCTTATATACCTTTCTGCTTGCTGCCATCACTTCCTAGGATTAAAAACAAGTGTCCTTTCCAAGCAAAGACATGAGATCTCAAGTTCTGGGATTAAAGGTGTATGCCACCATGCCTGGCTCTGTTCCCAGTGTGGCCTTGAACTCACAGAGATCCAGAGGAATCTTTGCCTATCAAGTGATAGGATTAAAGGCATGTGTGCCACCACTGTCTGACCTCAATGTCTAATCTAGTAGCTGTTCTGTCCTCTGATCCCCAGATAAGTTTTATTTATTAGAGCACAAATAAAACATCACCACAGTATAAATATATATATTTTTGTCTGTGTGTGTGTGTGTGTGTGTGTGTGTGTGTGTGTTTGGTGGTTGTCTATTGGAGGCCTGCTCTTTTCTGAATGGAGACAAAGGGTAGTGGATCCAAGGGAGAGAGTAGGTCAGCAGATGGAGCCTGAAGAAGTGAAGGGAGTGGAACCTGTGGTCTGGATGGGAAACTGATTTCAGGATGGAGTGTATGAGAGAAGAACCTATTGTCAAAACCAAAACAAATCAAAACAAAAAATATATTACTTCATGTGAGAAACCTCTGCTTTCTTCCATGCCCCAATTTCAAACTGAGTATTCGATTAGTTGATATTAGATTGTCTTTTGTATTACAATCTTCTGTGAGACTTACAGCTAGTAAATATTTTTCCGTTATGTTGGTCTCTGCTACTAACAGAAACTTTTTGGTTTCCTAGAGTCAGTGTTTGGTCTGAATGCCTGTTCTACCATGGTCCTGTTTAGAAAACCCTTTCCTGTGACTATAAGCTCGAGCATATTTTCCACTTTATTCTTTATCAGACTCATTTATTAGTAAAACCATCCTTGATTATAGATTACATGAATCTATGTATCAAAATACTAAAGGCTCTACCAATAAATTTCATGAACATGTTCATCAGAGTAGCAGGAAACAAAGACGTCACTCAAAAAATCATTAACTTTCCAATACAATAACAACAAACGTAGCAAGAAAATTATCAGTGACACTATTCCACTCACAAAAGTGTAGCATGAATCTTAAAAGTTCTTATTAATAAAATCAAACCTGAGGTAGAGACAGGAATTTAAGGTAGGTAGAGAGAGACAGGACCTGTCCCATTCAGTCTTAGTTTGAGATTTCAAAGAGGTAAGAAATTTCTAGTGGCTGGCTGCTCTGCTTCTCTGATCTTTCAGCTTTCACCCTAATATCTGACACTGAGTTTTTATTGTTAAGAGTAATTAGGATCATGCTTCAGGTTTTGAGTTTTTCAAAAGCCCACATTGTTTCTAGTTAGCTCTTTATTTCATGTTTGTGAATCATAAATGTAAGCTCTTAACTACTACTTTAACACCATGCCTGACTGCCTTTTGCCAAGGCCCCTGAAAAGAGGATCATGGATTCTAACCCTCTGAAACTGTGAGTCTACAACTTAACTCTTTCTTAAGTCGTAGTGTATTGTCACGGCAATAGAAAATCAACTGACAGACGTTGGAGTCTGGGAGTGGGCTATTGCTATGGCAGGACCCATCATGCTGTTTTTCTTTTGGAGGAATGTGGAAGACTCTGTAGATGTAATTCTAAACAGTCTTATTAAATAAGAAACATAGAGCCAAATAAAGAGTTCAGAGGTCAGAGCACTAGCGAATAGCCTTTAACTTACCAGCTGCTGCAGTCCTTCCCCTCAGAAAGAGAGCTACTTTCTGTGTGTCTGTATTTTTATTGAATTTCTGTTCTGCCTTCTCATTGGTTCTGACCCAACCACAAGTCTTCTTTGTCTCTGCCTGTCTATACAAACCTCCAGGTCTCTAGGGTTGGTACTTGGATTAAAGGCCTGTGTCACCATGCTGGCTGTGTCCTTGAATACACAGACTCTGCCTGCCATGTGATCGGATTAAGGGCGTGTGCTACCACTGCCAGACTTCTGCTAAATGGCTTGCTATTAGCTTTGACCCCCAGGCAACTTTATTTATTAATAAGACTCTGGGACTTTGAACTACAAAAGCAGCTGATTGCTCTAAGGGTGGCTTAATGAGCCATCCTAGGAGGAGCTTTGTAGAGTGTGAACAATGCATGCAGACTATGGAGGTAGTTCAAGAGGTTTCAGAGAAGAATATCAGCAATGGGGCTAGGGAACATTCTTGTGATTTTTGACAAAACATGTATATGTTTTTGGCTTTGTCCTAAGAAATTTAATGGGATTATTGAAAAGGTTGAAACTAATTTTATTTGCAGAGGAGATTTTAAGACAGCTTAATGTTTACTCTGCTGTGTTTTTTTTTTTTTAGCAATTCCTCTCATTCAGATCTACAAGGAAACAGTAGCAAGTGGGTCAAAATGAAACACAAAAACGTACAATTTGAGGAGAAAATGTATACCAGATAATTTAAAACTAGAGCCTTGGTATGAGCTGAAAGAGATAGAGGTTAGAATAAAGAGAATGATGCCCTCAGGGTGAGACTCTACCCCACTATTTCTACAACTTGTGAAAAGAAAAACCCTGAAGAATTATCTTTTCCTAAAGAGCAACAACAAACCAAAGCTTACTTGCAAATGCAAATAATTCAAGGAGGAGTCACTTTCCATCCCATACAGGCATCAGATATTGCAAGTATCCACCATGTGGTTCTGTCTTTAGAGTCTTTAAGGATACATGAGTAAAAAGGTTATTGACTCCTCCACAATCATCAGAGACTGAGACCAGGCTTGTGATAGGGCTGTTTCTTCACGGATGTCTGCAAAGACTATTGAGTGAAGCTGTGAAGTTCAGGACTGTGTTGGAGACTTTAGGAGTTTGGGTTTGTCAGAGCAGATAGACCAGAAATACCAAAGAGAGAAATGTGTTGCATTTAACAAAGCTGGAAGGTTAAAAATATTTAACCTTTTGTCATAGGACCTGGAGAGTTACATAATTTAAAATTTGTCCTGCTGAAATTGTGTCTTGCTTTGGTCAGTATTTTCTCAATGTACACAAATTCATCTCTCTTGGAATAGCAATATATATTCTGTGACATTGCATATTGGAAGCACATAATTTTCTTTTTAAGTTTTTGGGAGTCACAATTAAGAGACTGCCTTGAATCTGAGAAAATACTTTGGAATTTTAAAACTGGGTTAAGACTGTGAAAGACTTGGGGACTTTTGATGTTGGATTAAATATATTTTATGTTGTGATATGGGTTCAACCCCATGTGGGCCAGGGAATGGAATGTTGTAATTTGAGTGAAAATTGCCCCCATAACCTAATATATTTAGTGCTTGTTCCCAGTTGATGGAACTGTTTGGGAAGGATTAACAGCAGTGCCCTTGTGTGGAGGAGGTGAGGCACTGAGAATTGGCTTTGAGATTTCAAAATCACACCCAGTTCCCTGTTACCTCTCTGTTTCATGCTTGTGGATCATATGCAAGCCTGAATTACTACTTCAGTGCCATGATTGCCTGCTGGTTGCCACACTGACCATGTACTCTAACACTTTGGGATAATGAGCCCCCAAATCAAATGGTTCTTGTTGTTGTTTTGGTTTGTGTTTATTTTTTTTTTTATTTAACAAATTTTCTTGGTCACAGTGTTTTGTCAAGGCAATAGAAAACTAGAAAATTAATGAAGACAATTACTCCCACTCCACCGTTCAGGTACACATGGTCATGGAGGATGTAGAAATACATTGGAACTTGAAAGTTCAGTAAATGCAGATTTCCAGTGATGCGGGTTTCAGGTCTGGTCACAAGGTTAGAGAGCGACTTCTTGGTTAAAAATCGGCACTGATGCTGCCACCCATAACTCCAATAAACTCTTTGTTCACTATAAGTTTATTATAAGTTTGGGTGTACACAGCAAGACTTTGCAGGAGATAGATGACTTGATTAATATTTTAAAGCAAGTAAAGCCCATGAATTTTCATTTATACAAATTAAAATTATTTGTAAATATGACAACAGTATCAGCAGTGAATAATACTTACATGCTGAATAGTAATAGGAATTAGAGCACTAAAACTTGTTCACAAAGAAAAGGACAATCATGAATAGTGGAGAGCTTTCCTAATATACCCAATTAATTCTCTTTGGCACAAGTTGAAAGTCCTCTAAAAATATCAGACATTAAAATCAAAACATAATGTGTCCACCAAGATTATAATAAAAAAAACCAACCTATTATTCATTGAGAGTGATTTTACTTTTTTTTTCGAGTATGTGGAAATAAGTTTCTACAGAATTGTACTTTTACTCTTAGAACTATTTGTATGAGATCATTTTGTATGATATGCAGACACATTTTAAAATTCAGAGGTATATATTTATTCTAATGTGTGTCAGGAAAATGTAACTATATACCAAAGTTGCAACTTCAGATGAACTTTTGTTTCATATTAAAATATTTTAAATGGACTTGAAGAAAGGATCAATTTAAAAATCATTTGGGATAATGTTATCAGTGAGCATATAATGAAAATTCAACAAAAATTAGGATATTTTATATTATATATCTTCCTGTTATTTAATTTCTATATTATTGTTTCATTTAATTTTTTATATTTGGGATCCTACTCTTAAGATACAAATCATTTTCAGTGGCTGAATCAAGCACACATAACATACCATTCTAACATATTTTAATTCTTGGGAAGGTATTAAATTGTGTCAGTTTTGTGTTTCATTGGACTCTATTTACATTTGTTTCAATTAATAGTGTAGAAAAAAATAAATTTAGAAATTAACCTCTGTATAAAGCAGTGGTACTCACCCTGTTGGTCATGACTCCCATTGGAGTCACGTGTCAGATATTCTGCATATCAGATTTTTACATTACAATTCGTAACAGTAGCAAAATTACAGCTATGAAGTAGCAGCAAAATGGTTGGGGCTCCCCACAACACGAGGAAATGTATTAAAGGATCACAGTGAGACCAACTGGTAAAGGTTATTTATTAAAATGTGAATTTTTTTTTTGTTTTTTGTTTTTTCGAGACAGGGTTTCTCTGTGTAGCTTTGTGCCTTTCCTGGAGCTCACTTGGTAGCCCAGGCTGGCCTCGAACTCACAGAGATCCGCCTGGCTCTGCCTCCCTAGTGCTGGGATTAAAGGCGTGCACCACCAACGCCCGGCAAAATGCGAAATATTTTTATTTGACTGGTCCAAATCATATGCTTAATCACAAAATTTTTAGTACTTTTTGAGTATTATACTCTCTGATAAGGAAATTTATTTACATTTAACACTTCAAGGTTGGATATTGATGAATAGAGTTATTTTTAAAAGAGAAATCTCTTCTTGTTTCATTGAAATGCATCCCTATCCATAATATTCTTGTTCAACTTGATTGTGACCTAAACTTTGAAAATTACAGACTAACTTGAGCGATTATGTATAATATTAATAATTATCTATTGCAAGTAATCAATTACTGCCAAGAATAATTTGATGCATTCATACTTCCAAGAACAGCATTTAAATGCCTTTTCTGATGACTCAATGCTACTGTATTTCCTGCTGTGTTTAACCACATTCACAGGCCTCTTCACATTCATTTTAATTTGTTATTTTAATCAATAATATTGAAATCAAAGAAAGAAAAACAGCCAGCTTCATAATGACTCTAGGCTGTTGATTTGAACTAATTGTGCCAATTTCATGCATACACAAATCACCAGGTTAAATGGGAGCTTGGTCCCTTGCACACATACAATAAGTACTTAAACAGTGACATCTCATGGCTGAAACTACTTTTTCTAACTCTAACTGATTTGGGTTTTGTGTTTGCTTTTCCTGTCTACACGCTACATTTTTTTTTTCTTTTGTCTGGTTCCTGTAACTTTTGAATCTAAAATTGGATAGCTTCCCAGAGCAAATGATGTTTTCCTGTGCTTGCTCATTTCTTGTCTCTCTGTCTGTTTCAAGGCATATTCGTATCCTAAAGGTGAAGTAAAAGGAAAGATCCAGACAACTGAAAATATAAGAACGCATAACAATTGGAGGCCTTTGAAAGGTGAATATCCTTCAAAAACATAATATTTCATAATTTTAATTAAAGACAGTGGTTAGCACATAAAATGTGACAATGAACATCTGTTTTTGTTTGTTTGTTTGTTTTAAATTTGGAAGTGAGAAAAGGAATAAAGTGACAAGGAATCAAATACTCACCTGAAGATGCTTCAGAACAATGACACCTGAAGAGAGACATGGGAGAGAATAGGTAAAAAGAGCAGGTTAGTATTTTACAATGAGCAGAGATTATTTAAAGAGTAATTCTCTTGTGAGATGAAAAAGGAAGTGAAATTGAGAAATGGTGCTTCATAGGGCAGCAGGACAGCAGTGCTCCAGAGGATATAAAGAAGGAAAGGTGAATAATAAAGACACTGAACTATTTTGGATTATAAAGAGGCATGATGAGGCACCCACGGCATTCAAACTTGATCTCTCTCTCTCTTTCTCTCTCTCTCTCCATATCACTGTCTCTCATATATATATATATATATATATATGGAGAGAGAGAGAGACAGAGAGACAGAGATACAGAGAGACACAGAGACAGAGAGACAGAGACAGAGACAGAGAACATGTTTATAACTTTTTAATTTTATGGCAAACTTAAAACTGCTCTCAAAAGAAACATTATCTATAGTGGTATTTTATTTATACAAAACCACTATAATTATCCTTTTTATTTTTAAATGTTGAAAATTTAAATGTTCCCACTAGTTAATAGGAGAAATTCAGGTGTGAGGGAAACACATTTATAATGTTAGATGAACTGTAACATACCAAGATTTTAGAAACTAATTTAAAAGAAAGGGCTAAGTTTCAATTCCAAGGTAAGCAAAATGAAATTCTATGTTGTGTTTTTAGATACTCCCCCCCCCTTTTTTTAGAACTTTATAATTCTAATGAGAAGGCTGAATAAGGATGGTGTGTTTTGTGGAGAAGGACCACATTGATTAATGAATAAAATTATTAAGAAACAACAGAGATTCATGACTATTTATAACTGAATATCTTATATAAGTCATGTACAGTGAGGTTTGAATTCTACAACTACATTGAAAGAAACATTGATTTTACCAATATTATCATTCCCATGAGTTATAGTAGTATTTCTAACATGTGTTGTATAAATATTGTTTGGCATCTCTGGCAAAATGTTGTCTAAAAATTAGTGTAAGATTGTGTATTAATGCACCCCAGTTACTCTAGAATCTGATAAATGGTTTGAATGATGACTTTAAAGGCAGCCTAAAATAAGAAGGTCTCATGTAATTCATAATGCTGAAGGAGGCTCATATTTACTAGACTATATAAGATGCTTGAAGCAAATTATTTAAATTGATCTTAACTGCAATTCAATCTAGTTGGGAAGCCCATTTTACAGATGAGAGAACCGTCACAAAGTTATTACATTGCTTGGAATTCTAGTACATAGTATTTCTCCCTAAAGACTATACTCTGAAATGCCCAATAATTGTTCTGGTATTTAAAGTGTTTGCTCTAAACTTGTTTTCTCAAAAACCAAGGCCCACAATAAAAATGGTGAAAAAATACTTTCTACCACATAGAAAATTAAGGGTTACAAATTTGAAATTGGATTACAGTAATTGTATATTCATTTGTAATATTTGGCTAAAATCAGATATTAAAGCTATCAGATTATCATGTGCTAAATAATGAATGAAACACAGTAGTAGTTCTGCCAAAAATAATATGATGTTTAGCTATTTGGTGCATTCAAGTAAAAATCAAGTGGATGATTTAAGACTCGAGCAAATAGACTTTGAATTTTCAGAAGACTGTAATAGCCAGTGGGATAGGGAATCAGAAAGTAATCAAGATTTTAGCATTGTCTGGTAATTGAGCAGTGCATCAAGATATCTGAGAAATAGTATCAACACTTCTGTTTTAGCTACTGTTCGATCGCTGTGAGGAAACACTGTGACCAAGTCAACACTTTTAAAAGAAAGAGGTAATTGAGGGTTTGTGTACAATTTCAGAGGATTAGTCTATTATCATCATGTCAGGGAGCATGTCACATTGGGAGTGGCCCAATGGCAGAATTTGTACTGTAGATGTTGCTGAGAGTTCTGCCTCCTGTTTCACAAGCAGTAGGATGAGAGGGACTGGGCCTGGCATGGGCTTTTGAAACCACAAATCCCACCCCTAATGGCATACTTCCTCCAGCAAGGCCACACCTCTAAATTTTTCTAATCCTTTCAAACAGTTCCACTACTTGAATACTAAGCATTCAAATATAACAGTCTATGAGGTGAGGGGATCTTATTCAAACCACCACATTCAACTTTCTGGCCCCCCATAGACTTGTAATCATATCATGATGCAAAAATGCATTCAGTCCAACTTCAAAAGTCTCCATGTCTGTTACAGTATCAACAGTGAGGAAAAATCCAAACTTCAGAATCTCTTCTGGCAATCATGGCAGCATTTCAAACATAACCCCTGTAAAATCAAAATCAAAAACAGGTCACATACTTTCAACATACAATGACACAGAATATACACTGCCATTCCAAAATAGAGAAAATGTAGCATAGGAAAGAAATACCAAACTAAAGCAAGACTGAAAATGAGCAGTGTAAACATTAAATTCTTCATGTCTGAATTCAATATTCTTCATATCTCCAACTCCTTTTAGCTTTACTGACCACAATACTTTTGGAAGATACTACTGATGTGTCAAAAATCTTTATGAAAATTAAAGTAAAGTATAAGACAAAAAACAGAAACAACTATTATTTTCTTAGTTTTTTTGTCTTTGTTCCTCGTTTCTTAATAAAGAAAAAGATAATTACTGTAGGTAATGATTCATGTTATCAATTACATGATCAATATAACTGAATAATTTATGAAAATTACAGAGGAGAAATTAATTTCCTTGTAAATTCATTGAAATATTTCTTATATTTGATAAATTAAATAAAGTAAATTGAAATGGAACCTTTCCATTTGATATTAATTACAAATGATTTTCCTATAAATACACCTGGTACATTTACACAATAGAATATTACACAGCAGTAACAAACAATGACATCATGAAAGTTTTAAGCACATGGATAGAACTAGAAAAAAAAATCATCCTGAGCGAGGTAACCCAGACCCAGAAGGACAGAATATGAACTCACTTTCAAGTGGATATTAGACACAAAGTAAAGGATAACAGGCTACACTCCACAACTGCAGAGAAGCTAGGCAAAGAGGAGGAGACTTCGAGGGACATGTATTGATCGCCCCAGGAAGGGGAAAGGGTTAAGATCTCCTGGGTAAACTGGGGGCAGGGAGGGAGGCTGATAGAGGTGAGGGGATGTGGGATGAGAATATGAGCGAATGGGATGGTCAAGCTGAGGGAGGGACAGAGTAGGAGAGCAATGAAAGAGATAGCTTGACAGAGTGAGCCAGTATGGAGTTAGGGAGAAATCTAGTGCTAGGGAAATCCCCAGGAACCCACAAGGATGGGGTTCAACTAAGACTCCTAGCAGTAGTGGAGAGGGTGCTTGAAATAGCCTTCCCCTGTACTCAAATTGGTGACTATCCTAATTGTCATCATAGAACCTACATCCAGTGACTGATGGAAGCAGATGCAGAGACCTACAGCCAAATACTTGGCTTAGCTCCTGGAGTTCAGTTGAAGAAAGGGAGGAGGAATTACATGAGCAAGAAGGGAGCAGTCAAGATCATGACTGGAAAAACCACAGAGACAGCTGACCTCATTTAGTGGGAGCTCAGGGACTCTGGACTGACAGCTGGGGAACCTGTGTGAGACCAAACTAGACCCTATGAATGTGGGTGACAGTTGTGTGACTTGATCTGTTTGTGGGTCCCCTGGCAATGGGATCAACACCTATCCTGGGTACATAAACTGGCTTTTTAGATCCCATTACTTATGGTGGAATGCCTTACTCAGCCTTGGTGCAACAGGGAGGGGCATAGTCCTGCCCCATCTTGGCATGCTAGTCCACCCACGGGAGGACTTACCCTCTATGAGGAGTGAATGGGGTGTTAGATGGATGGAGGTGGGGGGAAAAGGAGAAGGGGAGGGAGGGGGAACAGTAGTTGGTATATAAAATTGAACAAAAATAAATACAAATAAATAAATAATAACATCAATATCTGAAGTTGTTTAGTTTATGCCTTATTTAGTCAAACAAATATATATTAGTTGTAAATTATTTTCTATAATCTGTTTTCAATAGAACCACCAATATTAGAAGTCAGTGGAGGCACAGAAAGAAGCTCTTTGTTTTTGAATTCCATGACAATGAATGAAGCACAAGACCCAAGTACAGTGTGTTAAATGCTCAGTATATTAGAATCAATGTTTTCTCTAAAAAGAGAGAAAGAAAAGGGTATGAATTGGTTGGTTGGAGGTGGGGAGGATCTGGAAGGAGTTGGGGGAGATGAAATCATGATCAGAGTATACAATATTAAAATGTATTTTCAATGAGAAATATATTTGTTAAAAGAAGAAAAAAAGGAACCAGAGAAGGTTATAAAATTTAAAAAAGAAACTATTTGGATGAAGTATATTATGTCTATTTTTGCTCAGGAAGCAATCTATTTATAAAGTTTAAACTTCTTTGCTTCTAATCTATCTCCAGTGTCTTTACATGGTGCTTTAAACTACATGTTTAAAATTCCCATCCCCTACTTCTGTCTAGTTTCCAAATGCACCCCTATATTGTCCTGAGTGTCCTCAGACTCTCTGGTGTTTATGTTCTTTTTGAATATGCAGCATGTTACTTCCCTTTTGTTGTTTAAATGGGGTTTAAATGCTGATTTCCTCCCTGCTTCCTACTAGAGGAAAAGATTAAAATACTCCTTTCTTACCATTACTCACCATTGCTTCTTCACAAGATGATTCCCTTAATCCCTTGTAAGAAAAGAAAAATCACTTCTTTGTAGTGCACATGTATCTTTATACAATCCATATTTTAATTAACCCCATAGTTTAAATTTATGTAAGTTATTTTATATGCTAGACACTATTCTAAATAAAATTGTGGTGTGTGTGTGTGTGTGTGTGTGTGTGTGTGTGTGTGTGTGTGAATGTATTAAAGTTATACAATATCCTTGGATTCATACTCCATCTCTGGCCTCTATAGCTGTATTCCAGATATATTTTAATTTATTAATAATTAAATGATAAATAATCATGAAGTTGAGTCCCAGATCTTTTGTGTTCTCATGTTTTGCTGTCTCTACATATCTCTGAGACACAGATAGACTAACAGACCACTTACACACAACTTAGTCTCAAATCTATTTCTTTATATCATGCCTGGTCTAAAAGCTGCATAACAGTTTATGAAACATTACTTCATTTCCATATTTATCCTGATACTTCCTTACAGCCAACAATTAATTCTTACCTTCTATATACTTTATTAAAATGAATACTACTGCCACCAATTTGTTAATGTGTAACCCACAGAAATCATCACTGGTGTGTTTTACATCTTACTGAAGAAATAAGTCACTAAACACTTTCAGTTTCACTTCTTTGATGAATTTTGAGCCTATCTAATTCTCTATATCAACATTTATTTCTTTCTGTTTGCCTGTTCAAACTCATTATCCACTATCTAGTATAGATTTTTCTGAAGTACAGTTTGGATGCTTTTCTCAAAATCTCATGCATTGAAAGTTTGATCGCTAATGCTTGATCCCAAATAACGTGATGGACGAAGGATTTTTAATAAGCCAATGACTGAGATTCACAGACTCTACTGGGTAAGGTATAGTGGTAGAATGCTTGAGAAGAAGGAACCTGATGTCTAAGGCTGGGAGAAGTTTGATGTTTCAACTCAGGAAAAGAGAAATTCATTGTCCTCTGTTGCTTTATCTGTGTGCTATAAATGGGTTGGAAACTCTTGTCTATATTAAGACTGGTTCTTTTTCATTCAGACTATTATTTTCTTTTTTCTTTTTTTTCTTTTTATTTTTTAATTAAGAAATTTTCTACTCACCCTGTATACCACCCACAAATCCCACCTCCTCCCTCCTCCCACACCCCAGCCCTCCCTCCCAAGCCACCCCAGATCTCCACATCCTCCAAATCAAGGTCTCCCATGGGGAGTGGGCAGAGCCTGGCACACCAAGCTGAGTCAGGTCCAAGCCCCTCCCCACCACACCAAGGCTGCAAAAGGTGCCACACCACAGGCACCAGGCTTCCAAAAGCCTGCCCATGTACCAGGGATGGATTCCAATCTCCCTACCCGGGTGTCCCCCAAACAGTT
Source organism: Peromyscus aztecus (assembly GCA_902168405.1). Classification (NCBI taxonomy): domain Eukaryota; kingdom Metazoa; phylum Chordata; class Mammalia; order Rodentia; family Cricetidae; genus Peromyscus; species Peromyscus aztecus. The sequence continues at coordinate 36,361 of CABHPQ010150264.1, forward strand.
CTAGCTAAACAGCTAGGGATTCTGTATCCAGAGGGCCTGGTCTAGTCCCATGGGGGCTCCACAGCCATTAGTCCACAATCCATGTCTCCACCACTATGGCAGATCATCTCTGCACATCTTCCCATCATGGTCTTGACTTCCTCTGCCCACAGAATCCCTCCTCTCTCCAATCGATTGGATTCCTGGAGCTCAGCATGGAACCTGACATTGGATCCCTGCATCCACCTCCATCAGTCACTGGATAAAGGCTCATGTTTGTCCTTGTAAATCTGGGTTACCTCACTTAGGATGATATTTTCTAATTCCATCCAATTGTCTGCAAATTTCGTGATATCACTGTTTTTTACCGCTGAGTAGTACTCTATTGTGTGCCACATTTTCTTTATCCATTCTTCAGTTGAGGGGCATCTAGGTTGTTTCCAGGTTCTTGCTATTATAAATAATGCTGATATGAACATAGTTGAGCAAGTGTCCTTGTGGTAAGATTGAGCATTCCTGGGTATATGCCCAAGAGTGGTATAGCTGGGTCTTGAGGAAGATTGATTCCCAATTTTCTGAGAAACTGCCATACTGATTTTCAAAGTGGCTGTACAAGTTTGCATTTCCACCAACAATGTAGGAGTGTTCCCCTTGCTCCACATCCTCTCCAACATAAGCTCTCTTCAGTGTTTTTGATCTTAGTCATTCTGACAAGTGTAAGATGGTATCTCAAAGTCATTTTGATTTGCATTTTCCTGAAGACTAAGGATGTTGAGCATTTCCTTAAATGTCTTTCAGCCATTTGAGATTCTTATGTTGAGAATTCTCTGTTAAGCTCTGTAGCCCATTTTCAAATTGGATTGTTCAGTATTTTGAAGTCTAGCTTTTTGAGTTCTTTATATATTTTGGAGATCAGCCCTCAGATGTGAGGTTGGTGAAGTTCTTTTCCCATTCTTTAGGCTGTCATTTGTTTTTATCTTATTGACTGTTTCCTTTGCTCTACAAAAGCTTCTCAGTTTCAGGAGGTCCCATTTATTAGTTGTTTCTCTCAGTGTCTGTGCTACTGGTGTTATATTCAGGAAGAGTTCTCATATGCCACTGTGTTCAAGACTACTCCCTACTTTCTTTTCTATCAAGTTCAGTGTAACTGGATTTATGTTGAGGTCTTTGATCCACTTGGACTTGAGTTTTGTGCATGGCAACAGATATAGATCTATTTGCCAGACTATTGTTTTCAATTGACATCTGAAGTGGCAAATGTATAATCATTTTCTCCCAAACTAAAACATTTTAGTCATTGGTAATATTCAGGTGAGTTGATTGAGAGCAGCCTCAATAGGATCATATATTTGACTGTTCCATCCTCAATCAGTGGTCCTCCTTGAGAACAATTGTGAGGTGTGGCCTTGTTGGAGGATATTTTTCACTGGGGGATGGACAGAGATTTCAAATGCCCAAATCATTCCCATCATGTCCTTCTCTCTCTGCTTCAAAGTCGTTGTGTTAACCATTTAAGCTCTCAGATACTGCTCCAGTGCATTGCCATCGTGTCTGTTCCCAGGCTTCCAGTCACGAAAGCCATGAATTCAAATACCCTGTAACCATGAGCTCTAAATTAAGTACTTTTCTTTATAAGTTGCCTTGGTCATGATATTTGGTCACAGTAATAGAAAATTAATTAAGTAAAATATTAAAATCTACTTCTGAGTTCATTTAGTTTGTTACAAACAAGGCATACATGTTACATGTCAAAAATAAACCCTTCACGTACTGATACAAATCTGTGCAGAAAGTTCTCAAATTTCTTTCTTTTTTATTTTTTTAAAATATTTTTATTACCTTCAACAATTTTTAGATTTAAATATATTTTGATCATATTCCTTCCCTTCCTCAAGTCCTTCCAGATCCTTTCCCTCCCTACCCACCCAAATTTAAGTTGTTTATTAGTAATAATAAAAAATCCCAATACAGTAACTCCCCCCCCCAAAAAAAAACAGGAAAACAAAATAAAACCATCTCACCAAAACTAACCATACAAACAGAACCCCACTGAATTGTAAACAAATGAAAGCTCACACCAAAAACCCCATGAAGTCTTCTATATGTTGGTTAGTTAACTGCTCCTCAACCTAAATTTTGTCTTAGAGTAACAAGTTGATGTACCTAGTGTTACTCTATTAGAGAAAACAGAATTTCTTACTCCAAGTACAAAGCATCCAGTACCAGGATTGGTTACATCTAACTGAGCTATTGGACAAAAAACTCCACTGGAATCCCCAAACAAACTAGGCTGTTGCCAAGACTATAGATTGTTCTTCACAAAATGACAACAAGGCCCCATTGCTGAAGACAACATCCATATAACTAATTGAAATTTCCAAATTTCTAACCTTTGGTCCCAATGAGCAACATGATTTGAGCAGGTCCAGAAGGAAAGACTATCATCTAATGTGGAAATTCCAAAGAAAAAAATTTTTGTGGTGCTACAGAGCACTCTAAACTAAAATTCAATTTTTTTTGCTTTAAACAAATTAAAATACATTCAATAATGTATAGGTATTTTTTATAATGACTAAAATTCAGATTTGTGTCAATGACTGTCATTTGTATAGATAAATTGTTTACTTTTGATTAAACAATTTGTTCTTGAGTTGTATTAGCCCATGGAAAAGATACCAATGTTTTAATAAGACTGACACACTGTAAAATTGTCAGGGGCAATAGCCTTACTAACATTTTCATGATTATCTGACTATGTTACTTACACATGTCTTAGTTACTTTTTGTTGCTGTGAGTGAACACTGCCAATAAAAAATAGGTAGTTTATAGAAGAAAGAGTTTATTTGCAGCCTACTCTTCCAGAGGGAAGAAATCCATATCTATCACAGTGGGCAACATGGCAACAGTCAGGCTGCCATGTGCTGGAGCAACAGCTGAAAACACACATCTTGATCCACTTGCAGGAAGCAGAGAGAGAGCTAACTCTGCTTTGCCTGAGTCTTTGGAAACCTTAAAGCACACCTAGTGGCGTAATTCTTCTGGAAGGCCACATCTCCTAATCATTCCTAAACAGCCACCAACTGAGGACAAAATATTCAAATTCCTTAGACTTATGACAGACATTTTATTTATATCCTGAGTGTAAATGTAAACACTTCAAATAAATGGTATCATTGATGAAGCTGACATTACCACAAGTCATCTGCGTTTCCAGGGTCTCCACAGTTTGCCATGATTTGTTGCTATATCTGAATTAGACTTCCTGCCAGGTCAGATAAACAATATGTTTGCAAGAGACAAAGAGTGATTTCAAATTTCAGACATGCTTTTATCTTTCACTTTGCTAGAGATCCAGGCACGATATTTATCAAAAATCAGTTTTTATAAAGTGCTTATGTTTAAAAAGTTACACAGTTTCTTTTTTTAAAGGAAGCACAAAATAAACATGCTGTGAATTGCTGCTATGAGATTTAAAGGATCATGGAGATTATTATTCAGAGCAAATGCCATTTACAAAGCTAATGTCTTATTCTGTGGGAGACTACAGTGCATTCTGTATCCTTTTCCAAAACAGCTCAGCTGACAGAAAGAAACACATGACTCCATAAGTGTGTCTCCTCTTGAGTCTAGACTTTTTCGAAGCTAGAAGTTCTGAGGTCATCTCAGCATATGTCAAACGGTCTCTCTGGACTTACTGCCAGAACTGATACACATAGAGCTTGATAAGAGCCAAAACTTTAGAAAATGCCTGACCTGCTATTTAAAGATACTGACCTGGTAATTTTGCGATGTGAGGAATGTATAATGACCTTATTCATCCCTCTGCACATCCCTTTGGCATTGACTACACAGTAAATGGTGAGTATTAAAAAGCAATATAAATTGCTTGTCTCCCAGACTGAAGACCTAAATATCACTTGAAATTGTATGGATATACAAACTGCCTGTTTTAACCCTTTGCTATTATTTGATATAAAAACAATAAATCAGGAACTCAATGTTGTAATTGAAAACCTGCTTGCTCTTAGGCAAAGTAAGATAACACATATGTGAAAAATTTAGCTTTCACTTATAAACAACATGGAGTTCTTAACAAATTAATAAATATTCATTCAAACAGGGCTTTGGAAAGCCATCTCACAAACATAAAGGGCTAAACACTAACAGTATAACTACCCTTCAACTTAATGACTGTCTTTTTATTAAATAATAAATAATTTTGGTGTTCTGTCCTGGAAGTTGTTAACTGCCTCAGTGTGTTTCAGATTATTTCCCACTTTCTCTTCTGTGAGTTCAGTGTATCTGGATTTATACTGAGGTCTTGGATCCACATGGACTTGAGTTTTGTGCAGGGAGATAAATATGAATTGATTTGTATTCTTCTATATGCTGACATACAGTTAGGCATATACCATTTGTTGAAGATGCTTTCTTTTTTCTATTCCATAATTTTGGCTTCTTTGTCAAAAATCAGCGGTCCATAGGTATGTGGATTTACAACTGAGTCGTCAATTAGTTTCCACTTTTTCCACATGTTGGTTTTTATGCCAATACCATGGACTTTTTATATTACTATATCTCTGTAGTAGAGCTTGAAATCAGGGATGGTGATACTTACAGAAATCCTTTTATTGCACAGGATTGCTTTAGCTATCCTGGATATTTTGCTTTTCCATATAAAGTTGAGTATTGTTCTTCCAAAATCTGTAAAGAATTTTGTTGGGATTTTAATAGGGATTGTGTTGAGTCTGTAGAATACCAATAGCACAGGCACTAAGATTGACAATTAACAAATGGAACCACATGAAATTCAAAAGGTTCTGTAAGGCAAAGTACCCCTTCAATAGGACAAAATCACAGCCCACAGAACAGGAAAAACTTCACCAACTCCACATCCCATAGAGGACTGATTTCCAAAAGGAACACAAGAAACTAGATATCAACAAACCTCTTGGTCCAATAAAAAATGGAACACAGATCTAAACAGAGAATTCTCAATAGAAGAATTGCAAATGACCAAGAAACACTTAAGGAGACATTCAGCATCCTTAGCCATCAGGGAAATGCAAATCAAAAGGACTCAGAGATATCATCTTACACCTGTCAGAATGGCTAAGATCAAAAACACAAGTGACAGTTCATGCTAGAGAGGATGTGGAGCAAGGGAAATACTCCTCCACTTTTGGTGGCAGTACAAACATGTACAGCCACTTTCAAAATCAGTATGGAGGTTTTTCAAAAAACTAAGAATCAATCTACCTTGAGACCCAGGTAACCACTCTTAGACATACTCAAAGGATGCTCAACCATACCACAAGGACACTTGCTCACTAATGTTTATAGCAGCTTTATTGGTAATAGACAGATCCTAGAAACAACCTAGATGCCCCTCAGCCAAAGAATGGATAAAAAAAATGTGGTACATTTACACAATGACATATTACTCAACTGTTAAAAACAAGGACATCAGGAAATTTGAAGGTAAATGGATAGAACTAGAAAAAGTCATCCTACCAGGTAGTGGTGGCACATACCTTTAATCCCAGCACTTGGGAGGCAGAGGCAGGAAGATCTCTGTGAGTTTGAGACCAGCTTGGTCTACACAGGTATTTCCAAGATAGCCAAGGCTACATAGAGAAACTCTGTCTCAAAATAAACAAACAAAATGTAAAAGTAAAAGTCATCCTGAGTGGGTAACCCGGATAAACACAAACATGGTATGCACTCACTCATAAGTGGATATTAGCTGTAAAATAAAGGATAACTCTATTACAATCCACAGCACCAGAGAGGCTAGTTATCGGGAAGGGTTCATGGGGAACACCAGATCTCCTTGAGAAGGAGGAGTAGAGGTTACAGTTGTATAGTGATCCTAATGTTGGACTGACTTCTAACAGTTGGAACAGGGACTGTCTCTGACTCCTTTATGGACATTTGGGACCCTATTCCTCATGCTCATTTGCCTTACCCAGTCTTAATACATGAAGGGGGGGGAGCATAGTCTTACTGCAGCTAGATATGCCATGTTTTGTTGATACTCCTAGGAGAGCTTTCCTTTCCTAAAGAGAATGGGGAAGGAGTGGATTGTGGAGTGGGAACAGAGTGGGGATGAAGAGAGGGGTTGGGAGGAGAGGATGGAGGGGAATTTGTGGCTGGGATGTAAAATAAATAAATAAATAAATAAATAAATATTTTTATCATCACACTGAGAAGCTTTTGTATTGTAAAAGTGCAAAGGATTTCCTCATTTATACATATATTATATATAGGTGTATGTTTGTATATGTATATAGGGGTTTGTATGCCTATGTACCTGATGTATATATGTAGTTTCTTTGTCTTAAAAATAAAACAAAGCAACCGCAAGAAGCTATTAGTTTGGCATTTGCATTATTTTAATTAAAATTACAGTACTATTGTGTATGTATGTAGTGTGAGGGTAGATAAGAGCCCTGCCCTATGGCACAGGATTGAAGGTCAGAGAACAATTTCATGTAATTGTTTCTATCCTTCCACCTTTAAGACCCTGTAGGAATTGAATTCATTCCAATACACAGGCTTACGAGATAAGAATCATTATCAGATGAGCTATATAGTAAGCCCTGAAATGTACATTTTTAATGATAAAAGAGGAATGCAACAAGAAAATGTTGAAATTTAATTTGCATCAATTTTCAAGTATACAACAATCATACTTGCATTATAGTAATGAGAGAGCAGCATAGCAGATGGACATGAGGAGATTGGTTAGCTTGACAATAATGTAAACTACAGAAGTTGAACAACCTTTTCAGCAAGAATGACAGGGACTTTCTTGAGTTGCTCAAAACATTAGTTCATCAGGGCTTCTCTATTCTGTCTTTACACTTTACACTTGGTGCTCAAATGAAAAGGTAACTTAACCATCTTCAACTCCAAAGAACAAGCAAGTTATAACCAATGTCTTCTTCAAAAAGGGTTTCTTAGTGTAATGTAAACACCCGATTGTGATAATATCTTGTGTATGCTCTAACAAATAAAGCTTGCCTGAAGATCAGAGGGCAAAGTCAACCATTAGGTAGCCATAGAGAGAGGCCAGGCAGTGGTTACACATACCTTTAATCCCAGCAGTTGGGATCTCATGTGTTTGCTCCCAGTTCTTGGGAGGTACACATGCCTTTAATCCCAGCCCTAAAGGAGATTGAGACAGGAAGTGATATGATGGGGCAGAGAAAGGAATAAAAGGCTGGAGGAGAAAGGAGCTCAGTCTTTTTGGCTGAAGAATTGGTGAGGTGAGAAGTGGCTGTGGCTTGTTCCTTTGTCTCTCTGATCTTCCAGCACTTACCCAGATATCTGGCCCTAGGATTTTGTGAAGATCACTTTGGATTCAGGCTACATCAGACAAGTAATATGAACACAGGATTCAAACTCAGGAGTAGAGTTTTTGAAAAGAAAGTCAAGGGAAACACGAAGCACACATAATTCATATGATGAAGGGGACTCAAGGTACATGTGTAGCACGTGAGATGGGAAGATAAGAACACATGGTTGAAACTTCAGCTTTTGTAATCTAAACTGAGATAGAGAGACCAGGGACCAAACTCAAGGTGTCCTTTCATCCAGAGTTTCTGCAGGGGCATTGGAACTAGAAATACCTTTCTGTTTTGAGATCAGGACAATGAGTGAAGACCCATATATGCACAGGGACAAAATGATTTCCTTCTTCCAGAGCTTATCTCATGAATACATTGCATAGAAATTTATGCCTTCAGAGACAACTCATTATATGAAAAATGCAGCTCACACTTTAGATAAATTTTTGTCAGCAAGAGTTTTCACTCTACAGATCTCTCAGATGTTTGAGATAGACCAAACAAAGTGACCAGAGTAAATATTTGTATTTATACTAGCTAAATCTCAGTTTCAGAGAAATTTATTAATCAGCTTTTAAGGGAACTGAGTTTTATGTTTTGATGTAATAACACACTAACTTACTACCTGATGGGATTCTTTTGTTTAAAAGATAACTATTAAATAAATATAAAAATATTCAAGCTCTTGGAAATTTATCAAATTTTAAAGTGGTCATTTTAATTTATAAAATTTTATGTTTACTAAAATATGAGTGAACAATGACCATGGATATGAAGTCAAAAAGTTCCTTTGTTAACTGAGAATGTGTGTGTACATATACCTATTTTACCCAGATATCAATACTGTGACATAAATTTTAGTTGAATGAGTACTTCAATAAGGATTTGTCAACAGGACTAAATCCTCTTAGTATTTGCTCCTAGTCTTTAAAAAAATTCTTTTGTACACTTCACGTCACCATATCTTAAGTAGAATGGGACATGTGGAAAATATTCAATATATACCAGTAGTCCCAGATTTTCATTTATCTAAGAAAATAATTTTCATATTTATGTCATGTATATTGTAAAGAAATTATGACATAAATAGCAATATATACTTACAAGAACCAGCCAAAAGAAAATGCTAGATATTATTGCATCAATTTGTTGTGCTGGGAATATTGGTAGAATGACTGGTTGCAGTTTGAGTGCTTACTGTCTATTTTTAAAGCTGAGTTATTATTGAACACACATGCTCAGATTTATTCAACAGATTATTTATGGCTAGACTGTCACTATGGTGTCATTTTGTAGGAGTGAGCAAAAATTCAACACAGCAAGTGCTCTCCAATGTAGAGGCACTTTATGAATGTATTTAGATGACAGGAAAAATACGGCTTTTTCTGTCAGTTACATCAAACAAACAACAAACAAGTAGGCGAAATCAGTCAAAGACGCTTTTGACATTTTCCATAAAAAAATTATTTTTTATGATCAGAAAACTTCATTCTTAACAAAATGTCGAGATATTAGATAGACATTTAAAAAACTTTTTTATTTCCTTCTTTTTTTGAATTTTTATTTATTTTTATTTTATTTTATAATTTGATTTAATTTTACATATCAGCCATGGATTCCCCTGTCCTCCCTCCTCCTGACCCCGCCCTGCCCCACAGCCCACCCCCCATTCCCATCTCCTCCAGGGTAAGGACTCCTCTGGGGATTCAGCTCAAACCTGGTAGATTCAGTCCAGGCAGATCCAGTCCCCTCCGCCCAGGCTGAGCAAAGTGTCCCTGCATAGGCCCCATGTTCAAAACAGCCAGCTCATGCACTGAGGACAGGTCCCCAGCCCCACTGCCTGGATGCCTCCCAAACAGTTCAAGCTAAACAACTGTCTCACTTATCCAGAGAGCCTGATCCAGTTGAGGGCTCCTCAGCTATTGGTTCACAGTTCACGTGTTTATTTCCTTCTTAATATAACTTCTCACCTGATGGCTTCTTTTGTACATTTTATTTTTAATCATTTAGTAACCTTCATAATCATACAATATTTGTGGATGGAAATTTAATAGTTTCTTTGTTTATTTGAGAGAGATTGCTATTTTTTTAGCCCAGACTTGCCTGAAACTCACTGTGTAGTCCTACTGGGCTCAAATTTATGGTAATCCTCCTGTCTCAGCTTCTCTACTGCTGCAATTATCAGTGTGAGCTGCCATACCCTACCCTACTTACCAATGTCATTGTCTGTTACAGGGAGCAAATTCCATGATAACATTATAATGATAATGATGATTACGTCAATGAGAGCTGATACTTCATATTACTGCTTTATAATAATAATTATGCAATATTTCTGAAACAACCAAGCTATTAGTGTCACTGGTTATATTCTCATATGTTTTTGTTGTAGTCATTTGCTTGTGATGCTCCCATATTAGCTGAATGAGAATTTTAATCTTAAACTGTGTGTGCTTGACACCCAATTAAATTTAGAATCTCATGTTTTTAACTAAGTACTAGCATGTAAGATATAGTTGCTTCTAAATACTATGCCTAGAGACCACAAATTTTAGCTGCGTGCAACACACACTGTGCTCACACCTATCACTGTCCTTATCTCCATTACTAAATAAGCATTGAAAACTAAAGAGACAGAAGATAAAATCAGCGAAGTTCTGTAAAATGGAAAGATTAACTGTAAAATAGAAAGACTGTAAAATGGAAAAGATTAACTATGATAGGGCAGAGTTCTCTCTTTTTAAAGTCACAGCCACTCACATTCTTAGATTATTTGATTTCCTTCTGCACTCACACTTGTCACATTTACTGGATGGCAACCTTCATTTTCTGCAAACACGTAGGTCAGGAATGATTATTCATGGGACTCAAACTTGAGTAGTACACACACACACACACACACACACACACACACACACACACACACACACATGTTGGAATTACAAATAGTACTCTTCCCCGTCCAGCAGGGCTTCAACGGGTTCTCGACCACCCTAAGGACAGAATGATAGGACAGGAGACATGAAGGAAATACACCAAGTCAAGATTTCTGATCAAGGTGCCACTTTATTTTTCTCCAGGAGGGTTTATATAGTTCCTGCAGGGTGGGGGGAGCAAGAAGCTGTTATCTGCATAAGGTGGGGCAAGCTAACAGGATGTTTACAGGGTGAAAATGTCAAGGGCTCTACTCAATGTCCTGTTGCTAGGCAACCTGACTGTAAAATGATCTAGTTCCCTGTCTTACAGGGGTCTGTATTTTTCCAGTAACTAGAGGTTCTGTCCTTGTCCCTGACAGCACTTCTCTCATAAAGAAATGACAAAATTAAGTTTTAGTTTTGTGTAATGATATACAGGAATAAAAATGAGTTTATATATACCCATTCTGGTAGGACATTTTAAGTCTACTAAAATCAGCCGCAGCAACTTATATTTAGATAAACAAGATGGCAGCCCACAGACACATTAAAATATTCAATTGCATTTCCAAAGTACCAGACTTCTGTGAACATTGAGATCTAAGATTGAAACAAGCGCAAAGTATGTGCAGGAGTCATTAAATCAACACCTCTTATTAAAATAAGTCTGTGTCTATACTAATAAAAATGTAAGTTTTGTGTTTATTCCTTATGTTTCTGTGGGAAATTACTCTTTTTGATATTTGCAATTGAAAAGGGAAAGACAGAGTCAACTAGGCATTCACTAGAACTATGCTTTGCTTCCTATGTAGTTTTTTCTTAAAAGTGTAAGACAATATTAGATTAGTATAGTAGCACCACCTAGATTAAAGTAAGTTTTGATTATTAAAAATAATCTTTCCAAGTCAGATAAATTTTTGTACCATGTCTGTGTCTCTCTTGATCTGATGGATATTCTTGGTCCAATGGGAGCTCTTGGTCTAGTTGGGGCTCTTGACCCAATTGCTGTTGATGGATTCTGTGTCTCAGGGTGCAACTCTCAGTCCAATCAGCTGGTGGGCTCTGTATCAGCCATAAGCTGTAGTCTTGGAGGGTGGGTGGGTTTGGGAGGGGTGGAGCTTGTGGGTTACTGGGTCTGCTGGGGGATGG
>CABHPQ010150265.1:0-25643 GCA_902168405.1 Peromyscus aztecus
CCATCTGCATCCATAATGAGGTTGAAAGTATTTTCATATTGCTAGACTGTAACGGATGTCACACTTTAATACAACTCAGGTTGTTGATGCTCTGAGTTTAGTCATTTACACTCAAGAATAGTTCCTATGGGTGCAGAAGTCCTCCAACACTCATTTGACTAATTGGAAATAGTCAGAAGTGTGGCATTCTCAGATGTGAACTTGTGGAAAGGAGTCCTCAAAACCTCAGTGCTTACGATAAATGGTACCCAGGCTCTGTTTGGGTGATCAGCTTACATTCAACGCAGACAATCCTAAATACATGTGGCCTGTGGAAGATAATTTAAAGACCATTGGTTTAGGAAAGGCATAGCCCCTATGGTATATTATCCAGGAACAAATTATCTATTTCTTCTATTGTTCTAGTTATATATTAAAATGGTAATTTCTTTATCAGCTCCTGTAGTAGTGCTGGCACATTTTATATGAACTTAACGGGTGCAGGACATCTAATAATGTGTGTGGGACATCTATTTCCAGAAATTGACGTTTATTATATGCTAATTTAATATATGCATTCATACATGGATGAACATGCATACATGTACATAGCTGTATGCATGTGATTAAGGCCTGTGAGACTCCAATAAGCTTACATTGATCTTAATTACTGAGCTTCCTAGATGACAGTTGTCAGGCCCATCAAAAGCTTTACAAAATCCCTTAGCTGTATTCATTTGGAACCCTCCAAATAGTTGTTCAAACTGTGAATAATGTCTCCAGATAATTTTGTGATTATTTCTATTTGAAAACCACTGTTAGTAAAATCTGTCTGCAGCACAGAATCATCTGGAGTATTTGAAATAAACACATCAGTTGTGCAGATCCCACCCATGGGAATGCTGAGTTAACTTGTGTGAATAATCCTGTGCAGCCATATTTTGAAGTGTTCTCTTGGTGATATACTCTGAAGCCACAGATTAGAACTCCTGATTTAAAACTTGAAAATTGATAGCCATACAGTGCCACTAATTCCTCCTTCTTACACCCAAGTACTTTATCTCGTTTACATTTTCTCTGGATCTGAAGCTCTGACTGAGCATGCTCTACACTAAGAATTATAGCTTCTGGAAGGTTGAAACACCAAACACTAGTGTCTACTGAAGTTAGTCTAGAGACAATGTTCTCATTAGTGCCAGTAAAGACAGTGCCAGGGAAGGACATGCTTATAGGAATTGTCAAAGGGAGATAAGTTTATGAAGGAGAACACCAGTAGTGGGAGAGGAGGGAGATAATAGTAACACACAGAGACACACAACACACACAGAGACACACAGAGACATACAGACACACAGACACAGACACAGACACAGACACAGACACAGACACAGACACAGACACACACACACACACACACACACACACACACACAATTTTGACAGGCCCATCTCTGAAAAGGTAAGCCAAAATGATGGTTAGAACATCAACGAACAACGCAGAGCTTTTCAACTTGTCATATAAAAAGGTAAATATCTTCCTATAAACTGACACTTGTTTTGTTCTTCAGTTTACAAACATTTGAAAACCTTGTATAGTTCAATCTAAATTCTCTGATGAAGGAATCCAAGTCCTTACTTTGTGGTTCCTGATTAACCTATGGGTGAATATCTCACTACTATTCTGTATCCATAGTGCTCTGGTATATTTCCTGTTTGTGAAAATTTGCTCCCGTGGTCAAAGATCTATCCATACTTCAGACCACTGCAAAGGCATTCCTTCCTACCTATAGCCTCCTGGACTCTCTGTGGAAGTCAATTGTAGAGTGTTGATTTGTGCTCCTGATTAATTTTGTATCCTAAATTATGTGGTTTAGATATATGGTTCTACATACAAAGATTCAGTGGCAAACATACTGACAAATTAATTTTTTTCAAAATGCATGTTGGGAGCTAGCAGAAGAAAAATATAAGTACCAATTTATTTGTTTTTCCTTCTTCCTTATTTCCTTAGATAGTAGCTAATTTTCTTCAGCCATGGGTAGTCTCAGTATATAATTTCTCTTTGGACTAGAGCCTGTATCTCAATCCAGTTAACAGAAATGTTATTTGTTAGGTCTGTCATAACAGATCTAAAACCTTTGTTCTAACAGAATTCAAGCATTGATGTTTTATTTTTTTATTGCACTTATTAAGAGAGACCCCCTGCCCTGACAGTTCCGGTTCCTAACACTTTATCATATGAAGGTGGAGGATCTCTGTCTGGCATGTTGTTCTGTAAGGGCACATGCATGTTTCTTAGGTGGTGAATACTATGGAGTCTTTTTTTGTTTGTTTCCTTGTTCTGCTTTAACCCTTTAATTGCTGTCTGTCTTGTTGTTGTAGGAATGATGTGGTGGTGGTGCTGAACCATGGGTTGCATAGCAGAATCTGGCTATTCAATCTAGAAGAACATCTACCTGGTGCTGTCTAAGCAACATCTATGTCATCACATGGAAAGTTATAGAGCTTAGAAAGAAGTCATTCCCCGACCCGAGAACATTTCGTGATGGCATGAGCTACCATTGCCAAATGTGTCCTTCTTTCCAAACCACATTAGGTTATTCTTACATCTTGAGGACCACACACAGAGGTTCTCCTTGTCTCTTCCTTTGTTGACTGAACTTGGGAGCTTTCATGGTTTCCTGGAGAACTTTTTTGTGGCTGGAGGGAGATACAGAGAAAAAAGAAAAATACATACCATTAAAATAAGAGAAATAGGTTTTACACACAGGCACTGCTTTTTGTGGTTATATGACATAAAACACCATGTCAGCTTCGCACTCTAAAAAAGGAAATAGGCTTTATTATATAATTCATCTTTAAAATGGGCTTTGCAATTCTTATCTTTGAAATTAAGAACAATAATTTATGTTAAATTTTTGCATTAGTGAAGCCTAATGGAATTTTTTTCCCATTGGATATGCTCATTTCTCAAATAATAAGCTTTTATTTAAGGATCTTCATTTCTCAAAAGATAGGAATCTTGCCCTTCTTCTTTGTACTAATCCTCAGTTTGTCTGAGATATAATAAATACATGCTTCATTTTCTCAACTAGACAGAAAATATCTTGTGACATTACAGAAGATACCTAGAGGGTTATGTGCATTCTGTTCCTCCAAAGAACAAGCTGTTTACCTCTGGGAGCTGAAATATCATTATAACATTCATCTCAATAGGAATGCGAAGAAAGCAAAAAGTACCCTGACTGAAAGAAATGTACAAGTAACGTGAAACTCACTATGGGAAGGTTTATGGTTGTCCACTGGGAAGTGCAGGCATGTGGTTTTTTTTTTTTTTTTTTTTTTGCACATATCATTTGAATATAATGGTGCCTTCATCAGTCTGGAATAGATGTTGGTAGGAGGGATAAATAGAAGTTCATGAATGCTGTTTCCTGAGTTTGAAACTTTGGTTGCAATGGGCTACAGAGGAAAAATATTTGAAGAGTCTAACTACTGGGTTCCAAGAAGCCCAAAAGTAGGACAGAATCTGGGAAGAGTATAAGAACCCCAGCCTGGATCTTCAGTTATTCTATGTGGTTTTCACATAGATTTCCACAAGTAACTGCACTCCTTAATAAGAAAGCATTCTCACAAAAATAGTGTTCTCAAAAATTATTGAAAAAATCCTTATTAAACATGGTAAAATGTTTATTGCAAGTGAGACTAATAAAGCTTATAGACTATTAGCAAACCCATAGAATAGCACTCTAGTTCATTTAACAGTTCCCATATTAATTCAACAAGATGCTGGGCTTGGGCTGAAAACAGTAATTAAGTAATTTCTCTTGACATGTAAGTCTAACTTCATTGACATCTAGAAGGAATTGAGAGTTATATTTTTCTTCTGCGCTTACCTTATTTAAAAGACATAAATACACCCTCCCTTTGGTACTTTCTTTTTATAGATGGATATATTTAAATATTCTTTTTGAGAATTTCATACAATATACTTCGATCTCACTCTTTCTCTTTCCCAACTCCTCACAGATTCCCTGCCCCCACCTACCTAAGCATCCAACATGGTGTTCTTTCTTTTCTATAAACACCTTCTCCTCACCCAAGATTCCCCGTTTGTACTTCCTTTCTAAGGAACAGAAAAGATAAAGGGTATGACTGAGACCCCTATGCTCGTTTCAGCAGCAATATACTAAAATTTGAATAATACAGAGAAGATTAACTTGGCCTCTACACAAGGATGTCACACAAAGTCATGAAGCATTTCATATTTTTTAAAACCTCTCTTTCAGCATCACTGGTAATGAATTGAAAGAAGTGTTTGAAGGTGCCATGGAGATCAGATTTGTCCGCCAGGGTGGGAAGAGTGAGGGGATTGCTTATATTGAATTTAAGACAGAAGCTGATGCAGGGAAAATCTATGAAGAAAAGTAGAGGGCAGACATTGGTGACCAATATGCTTTGTTTCACTTTACTACACCGGAGAGAAAGGACAAAGGCAAGAGAGAGCTGGCCAGAGTAGCTCTCTTGGAGTGGTGAATCAAAGACTTTGGTTTTATGTAACCTTTCCTATGGTGCAACAGAAGAAACTCTTCAGGAAGTATTTGAGTAAGCAACTTTTTGTCAAAGTGCCCACAACCCAAATGGCAAACTTAAAGGGCACGCATTTATAGAATTCACTTCGTTTGAAGATGTTAAAGAATCTATAAACTCCTGGAATAAAATGGAAACCAAGGGCAGAATCATCAGGCTGGAGTCACAAGGAACCAGGATATTGTGTGTTACAAGAAGTCAGCCACCCAAACCTCTGTTTGTCAAAGGTCTGTCAGAGGGTACTACTGAAGAGACCCTCAAAGAATCATTTAAGGATTCTGTTTAAGCAAGAATAGTCACTGATCAGGAAACTGGTTCCTCCAAAGAGTTTGGCTTTGTACCATTCTTAAGAAGTAGTCGTTATTCCTTCTTCCCCTTGTCTGCTGTACCAGGAATGGTGTCCTCCCTTTCATTCTATGGTATGGGATGTCATATTCCCTGAGTGATCTAAGATAGAGGCACACACCCAGGTAATTTCACAGTAGCTTCATGACTGAAACACATCCAGACAGATTAAAAAACAGGCTGTAACAGTTAGCTATGTGTAAATGTGCAGGCTTTGTCCTGTTCTCTCATAAGAAATCCACTTTTGTAGTAAATGTGCCCTGTCTTCTGGAACACTGGCTTTTTATCTCCCCAAGGTTTGTTCCTGCAGTCTTACCAACACATTTTCTTTTCTCTGGCTTATGTCAATATTTGTGACATATAAAACTAGAGAGGTTTGTATAAGAATCTACTCTGAAGAACTGAAAATTCACAATATGATGCAAGTTCTGAGGTACTAGTTCACAGGAACCAACAGGAAGTAAAGCAAACCCAGGCTCAGAAGCTCAAAAGAGTGGTTTGCAATGGAGCTTTAATTTTAGTGTATTCATTATATCCCCAAAATAGGACACTGCTGACAAATGTTCATGTTTGCTACATTACATTTTCCCATGTAGATATTTAATATTTTAAGAAATATTCTGAGATTTGGAGCTGGGTTGGCAAATAAGAAAATGAATTAAATAAAAGGCTTTATTGATTATCTATCCCTCTGTCATCTTTCTAGCCTTTATGTTCTATCATCTGTCATCTATCTATGAACTATGTCTACCTACCATTTAGATTATATCTATCATAAATCTGTTTACCACAGATCTATATTATACCACCTACCTCCTATTTATCTATCTAAAATATAACTAGAACCTGTCTGTATCTGTCTATAATCTATGTCATCTATCTGTCATCTATCTCAATCTATTGCCTATCTTTTATATCTATCATCTATCTATCTATCTATCTGTCTGTCTGTCTGTCTGCCTGCCTGCCTATCTATCTATCTATCTATCTATCTATCTATCTATCTATCTATCTATCTATCTATCTGTCTGTCTAACCATCCTCCACAGAGTTATGTGTTTGAATACTTAGTCTTTAGCTGATGTTTTGGAAAGTTGTAGAACATTTCTGGGAAAAGGCCTGCCAGTCAAAAATAGGGCAGTTTGACCAGACCTTGAGTATATATTTATAGCTTAGTCCTGCTTCTGGTTTAAAATTTCCTTCTGGATCTACTATGAAATAAAGCTGCCCAGATATACCCTCCTGCCTTGAACTTTGCATGCTTTACTACAATGGGGATCAGCATGAATTATTGCTCCAATAATTCATTATCATTATGAGATATAAATATTAATTATCATTAATGAGAAACTAAACTAATATAGAAATTATAATACAAAATACAAAAAAAGTTACAAAAGTGAGAATGTTGCCAGGATAAACCTGACCATGTGGTTCATATGCTTTAGAACTGGTTTTCAGAAAGAATGTGCAAGAATTTGGAGTTTCATGCTAGAGAAGCCTCAGAATGAGGAAAGCAGTACTTCATGGACTGGTGAAAGTGAGAGAGACAAGAGAGTTGATAGAAACTTGGGTATAGAGACTTCACTACTGAATCTTCAAAGGCAAAAAAAAGGACTATTTAGGTCATTGGTGCTAAATTCTGACTATAAGGATCTGTATATAATCTGCTCAATAGTGTCTTAAAAATTTAGTGAAGCTGAATTTAGAAAAAATGAACTGCTTGCTTTGCAGAGAATATTTAAAACCACTATAGCACTCAGGCTCTAGCATGGCTTTTGCTATATTATGCTTAGCCAGACTTATAGCAAATATCCAAAGCAAAAACACAATAGTAAGAGGTCTTGAAAAGTGCATTTTAGTAAAGAGAAGAACACAAATGAATTTAAAGTCATAGCACAGGTATTCATAAATTTACTGTAGAATGGAATGAAATAGGATGCAAATTGAAACTGTGTACCAGGACAACAGAATTGGCATCTATTTTTAAGCTTATTACTTTTTTTCAGTTATTTCATTTTTAAGACTCTCTCTCTCTCTCTCTCTATATATATATATATATGTATGTATATGTGTGTGTGTGTATGTGTGATAATAATATCATTACCCCATTCTTTTTCTTCCTTCCAAACCTTCCCACATTCCTCTCCTTCTTCATTTTCAAATTCATGGCTGCCTTTTTCATTAACTAGTCCCAACAGATAGATCTACAATACAACTCTTTCACTTAGGGTTCATAGATCATTGAGGAAGAGGGGGTAGAAGATGGAAAGAACCAGAGGATCAGGCAATCAGGCTGTGAGACCTTGTCTTCTAAGAATGCCAGAGCTACAGTCATAGAGTCTCACCAATGTGATTGCCTAAATATGAGCTGAACAAAGACAACAATATACATGTTAAAGGTGGATGGAGAAAGTCCACGAGTCTTCCACACTATAAAAGAACTTCAGGAGATTAAGAAATGATAAGAGAGGCAGAAATGCTATCTTATTTTCTATTTCATATTATTTTTTTTGTTTTCAATACATCCTGACTGCAGATTTCTCTCCTTTCACTCCTTCTAGTTTTCTCCCCACAACTCCCTGCCCCCAGAGCCAGTCTTCTTCCTCTGTTTCCTTTCAGAAAAGAGGAGGCCTCCCAGGGATATCAACTGAACGTGGCATAACAGGATACAATACAACTAGGCACACACCCTCATATCAAGGCAGAGCAAGGCAACCCAGGAAGAGGAAAAGGGTCCCAAGGACAGGCAAAAGAGTCAGAGACACCCCATCCCCACTCCCACTGTCGGGAGTCCCATATAAATATAAAGCTAATAACCATAACATATATGCAGAAGATCTAGTGCAGACCTGGGCTGGAGAGATGGCTCAGCAGTTAAGAGCACTGGCTGCTCCTTCTGAGGACCCAGGTTCAATTTGGAACACCCACATCAGGCAGATGACAGGAAATTTGACACTTTCTTCTGGTGTCTGCAGGCACCAGCACTGACTGACATGCACATATCCACACACATATACTTGTAATTAAAAATAAAAAGATTTTAAAAAGGAACCCATTCAGAAATGATATCGTAAGGACAAGATTCATCCCATTAAGTGCTCCAGTGTGTAACACACAAATTCATTTGAAAGAGTTTCTTTTACAAAGAAAAAGCCTGTGAAGATGGAACCTGAAGTTTGCCCTTCTCAAACAAGATTACATAAGGAAATGTTCTCAGTTCACCAGGCAGGTACTCAGAGGCTGCTGTAGTGTTTGTCAAGAAGACCTAGGGTTTATCTTGAGCTGGTCTCAGAATTTTCAATCATGTACACAAACATGCGTTTGACAGAATATAGAATAAAAGTTATGGGGCCATCAAAATTTTCACCAGAGTTCCAGAGAAAAGCAAACAAGGCCGGTCATTGAGAACCAGGTTTGGATTCCCAGCGGAGAGCCCATAGGCATTAACTCTGTGGCTCTGAATGTCCAAGGGAGAATGTTATGTTTTGAATGTGAAATATCCTCTACAGGTTTATATGTTTGGGCACTTGATCCCCAGCTGGCGACACTGATTTCAGAGATTTTTGAGAACAGAGGATGCAAAGCTTAGCTAGCTCTGTTATAGTCCGCCACTGTCATATCTCTGAAGATTGTAGTTCAAACCCATTTTGCATTATACACTTGGCTTCATTATCTGACAGGATTTGAAGTGCTCTAGTCCCATGTTTCTGCCCCTATGAGCTCTTCTGTGCCTGAACTGCCATGACTGAATCAATCAAACTTGCCCTTCCATGATGGACTCCTTCAGACCTTCCCTGCCAACATGGACTCCCACCTTCCCGGCAATGATGGACTGCAGCTTTAAAGCCATGGGGCATAATCAGTACTTCCTCGTTCAAGTTGCTTCCAGCAGACAAGTTGTCACAATAGCAAGGAGTGTCACTAATGTATGCATCTATCTTCTCCTCCATCTCTAACTTACTAGCATATACTTTTGTTACTTTGCACAGGAGATTTTCATCCTATTACGTTTACAAAAAGCAGGGTTAAGGAAAAACGGCAGCGCCACAGTCCTCACCCATAAATTTGCTAAGGAAAATTTATCTTACTTTGTTTTCCTTTAAAATTAAAGCAATCCATAGTAATACTTTTAACAAAGGGAATAAATTATGTACGACTTCACCACTATGATCATCCATGCATAAAACGTTAAAATCCTTCGTTATAAGGAGCACTGTGTTTAATTAAGTGAATGACTCCTTCAAGCCTAATGAATATAATCCGGGAACTGGCTTTTGTCTCTCTGACACAGAACAGAGGAAAAACAAAAGCTGTACTCAACCTGTCGACCATCAGAATGAGAACTGACTTTTGGGAACAGAATCTGACTCTACATTATCATGTAAAGGGAGTGGGAGTCACACAACTTACTCATCTTGTTGGGCCTGCAAGTCTGATGTCCTGTCAATGAGGTCGACCCACCTTGGGTGCATGGTGCCACTGTGGTTGTTATTGTTGGGATGGATGAACCCGAGTCCAGAGAAGTATTGTATTCTTTAGAGAGCTGTTGCTTCAAGAGTTATTGCATACTTGAATAAAGACACACCTGGGTGATGTTGCCCTAGTCCAGGAATGCTCAACCCATTTTCAAAAGCCAAAATAAAACTCAGCAGATTCCCACAGCGGAAGTGTCATCTTGCTAGGCCCCCCAATTCTAGCCTTTAGATATGTGAGAATACAACTGTGGCATTAGGTTATTAAGTCTGGGAGAATTTCTTATAGCAGCAAATGGAAGTTATATTTTTTTAAAAAAAATTCCATGCCAGAGACTCATTTTCTTAGTTTTCAATGTTTTATGATTCTTTTTAAGACAAAATAATATAAAATTCTTTCAACAGATTATCCAAGGCTACTGCTTCTCTAATGAAATAAGCCAAATCCTAAATATATAAAAAAGTATTAAAGTCCACGTTAAACATTTTGAAAGCCTCCATTAAAGGTAGTATATTATAAAGGATGGCATAAAATCTTTATTAAGATACAATTGCGTTAAGAATTCCTGGAAAATTTATATAGCTGAGACAGTTCTATTCATTCTCAGCATACACATTATATATGTGGTCATTTTATAACTTAAGTAGATCATTTTTTATTTGTCTCTTTCATTGATGTTTGTTTTTATGAGGGTCCCCTGAAGATTGAACACACACCTTATACTTCACTTAGTCAAGAACTTTTATCACTGAAATATAGCTCTAGGTAAAGCCAATGCTTTCTAGAGTTTATGTATATTTTAATAAGTATATGACAATTGAAAGAGGTAATGAAATAACAATAGTCAGATTTCTTATCTAATCTTAAGCAATGGAAAAATTGTGGATAAGTATGAAAGGATAGTCTTTCGGAAACTGAAATTGAACAATGAGGAAGAGTGCATCCTGAGAGGTGGACACAAATGTTGTACAGAGCCATTGTTATTGGAGGAGAGCATTGAAGAACTGAAACCTTGAGAAATGATAGGACAAGACTAGCTTTGAGAGTGAGATAATTCCTCCAATAAGTTGCATAGTCAGGGTAGCACACTGTGGGAAAAGTTTTCCATACCAGTAAAGATTGTGGACATGAGTGGTCTGACAGAATCTGTTACTTTGTTTAAGTATATTAATTTAGTTCCTGTGAATCCTGACCACCAATGAGATTGGGAATATTCTAAAGTCAATGACAATATCTCTTTTGTTTGTATAAATTCCTCACATCTGTCATCAAGGCCAACAACAGTATAATGTTTGATATTACTTGACATTATTAGGGAAGTCTTAGGTTACTGCAAATAGACCCTGTTGGAAGGATTTTTTATCTCTGCTTTTAAATATGGTACTACGACTGAGATATTCATTGTCTCAGCAAAATCAAATTATGTTTAGATGCTGCTGCTGCTGGTGCTTTATTCCATTCTGTAAGAGGCCACCAATTCAGTCACAAAACTTTTAACCCACAACCCATTCTGCCTGCAAGATGGGTCAATGGTGGCTCAGAGCTTGTGAGCTTGGCTAACTTGAGGCCCACACCACAGGGTAGGAGCCCATGTCCATTGCTAGGAACCAGAATCAGGATGGCTCAGAGACCTGGGCTAGAACCAAACAGGACCGACCAAGGGAAAACCAAAACCAAAACCAAAACCAAACCAAACAACAGCAACAACAACAACAACAAAAATCAATGAAATGATTCCTCATGATATATTAGGAATATTCATAGATCAGTGTCTAGCCCAATCATCATCAGAAAGGTTTCAACCATCACCTGATGGGAGCAGATGCACAGACCCAAAGTCAAACATGAGGCAGAGCTCCAGGAAGAGGAAGAGGAAGAGGAAGAGGAAGGATTGTGGGAGCCAGAGGGTCAAGGACATCAGGAGAACACAGCCCACAGAATCAACTAAGCAGTGCTAATAAGGGCTCACAGAGTCTGAATCAGCAATTAAGGAGCTTGCATGGGTCTGTGCTTGGCCCTCGGCATACATGCTGTGGTTGTTTAACTTGGGGTTTTTGTGGGATGCCTAACATTAGTGTGCGGGTGTTTCTGACTCTTTTGCCTGCTCATGGGACTCTTTTCCTTTTACTAGTTTGCCTCATCCAGCCTTGATATGAGGGTTTATGCCTAGTCTTAGTATATCTTGTTATGTCGTGTTTGGTTGATATCACTGAGAGGCCTGCTTGCTTTTTTTCTGAAGGGAAATGGAGAAGCAGTGGATCTGGGGGAGAAGGGAAGTGGTGGGGAACTGGGAGGAGAGGCTGTGGTCAGGATATATTCTATGAGAGAAGAATAAAATAAAAAACAACAACAAACCCAACCAAGAGTCCAGTTTCTTTTCTTT
This sequence comes from Peromyscus aztecus, assembly GCA_902168405.1. Classification (NCBI taxonomy): domain Eukaryota; kingdom Metazoa; phylum Chordata; class Mammalia; order Rodentia; family Cricetidae; genus Peromyscus; species Peromyscus aztecus. The sequence goes on from CABHPQ010150265.1 coordinate 11,773, forward strand.
CTTGATGTCATCTTCATATACCAAAATTAGATGTCAAACAGGGCTGAATGGTTTCAACACTTGTCATACATTCCCTTTCTAACTCAAATATTGTAATGCATTCCCCTAAGGTTTCATATTCTCTGTTTTATATGCTATCAGTAAAAGAAAAGAAGGAAGAAGGGGAGGGAGATGATGCAAAGAGACAAACAAGAGTAGGAAAAAGGAAGGGAAAAGAAAAAAAACAAAGCTATCCATAGAGACCTCTCTGTGCAAATTGAAGTTTCCCAGAAAACCTGTCAACATCATGAAGAACTTGTTTAATTATAGCCAAGATATGTCCACTGAAGAGACCTGATAAGAGAGACCCTTGAGCTCATGAGTTCAAGCCCTACTTGAGCAACAAAGCATGGCTCCATTTATAAAATCAGTCAATCACATAAACAAAAAGATAAATTTCAAGGAGCTTGGTGACATGCTTGAGAAGCTGTAAGTGTGAAGCACAGTACTGGGATGAGAGAATGTGGTGTGATCCAAGGGAATAGCCCGCCACTTGTCATGATGCTTTAAGACTTCTGCTTCCATATCACTCACTCATTACACTTAAGTCCTTGTACATCTCAACAGAAAGTGCATGCACTGTTGTTCTCTTCTGCACTGAGTTTCCCAACTAGGAATATAGCTTTAACATGATTTTCCTGGCTGCCTCTAGAACTCCCACCCCAGGATAGTTCTTGAGTACTACATTTAAATTGAAGTTTACAAAACATCCCAGTGCCTCGTTGGTTCCTATCATTCCAACTTTGGATTGCTTGACAGTTAGATAATTACTGAGAATACAATACAAATATTCTCATAGGGGATTTGTATAATGTAGTTACTACTAAATAAGAGCAAACACACCACTCCCCAGAAACTAAATACTTAAGTACTTAAAAAAACAAACCAACTCCTGCTTTTACTCAAATCTTATTTTCTACTAATATGGACAGAAAATGCTAAATAGTGATTAAGTCCTACCCAATTATGAAAAATGAATATGCTCAGCAGCTAACAACCTCTCAGTGCTCTGTATTCTCTGGCCTTTCCCTTCATTCTTAGCTAGGTCTACGATAAGGCCTAGCATTCATTACTAGTAACAAGTCTCTGTGTGATGATTTGGGAGCTGCTTGATGGCCTAAAAGAAAAACCCTGCTATAGCATCCCAAGGTTGAATTTATCACACCATATCAACTAAGCACAAGAGAAGTTTTCTAATGCAATAGAAACTTTTAGAAAAAGTCAAAGAAAGGTTGACATCGAGATGAACCCATGGAAAAAAAAAAGCAGAAGTTCACCAGTAATTGGAGCAAGGTTGAAAATATTACAGACGAAATAAAATGTCTGGAAGGAATTGAGAGAATGCTGGCCTACTTCCATGTAGCTGCTGTCGTTTCTCCACATGAGCAAACTCTTAGGTTAGTTGGTAATATTGCTAAGTGTGCATTAATATTACTTTGTGTCCTTTGTCTCATATACTCCTATCAACTGGTACATTAATAATTATATTATATTCTGTCTTCATGACTAATCCAATCTATAAAAGGTTGCACAGACTTCATCTTAGCATTCATCTTCCAATTAATCATTCACTTTGCAATTGACCCAAATAATAAACATTTACACAGCTTATACATGCTAATACATGTTCTCCATCTTTGAGAAATTTCAGGTTTTGAAATTTGGAAGGGTTTGACTTGACTCAAGTTAACACACATTAAAGAACAGAATGAAACAACTGAATTGAAATTTTACAAATGAACGGTGGAATGCATAAGTGGAAATTATAATTTCTCTACAGATTGTGAAACATTCATGTTATGTCTAATTTTAAACAGCTGACAAGCTCCAAGTACATGCATTCAATTGTGTCTGAATATATAAGGAACTTGACTACCCTCAGAGGAGACAGGAAAAGTCAAGTGCAGGCAGGTAAGTGTACAAGACAGAATAACTCACTGTCACTTCAGAACATGAGTTGCTGACTCTGACAATGCTACAAAGGCCAAAATGTTTTAGTTCATTGAAGTCAATCGATTTGTTTTACACTGATAATCTGAATCATATATCTGCCAAAAAACACCAAAGCAAGTAAATTTTGAAATATAGAGTCCCACTCATTTTATGAATAAATAGACAAAATTTATTCATTGCTTTCCTCCCATTCAATAATCTTTGGGCATGTAAATTGAAATTGTCCTCAATTTCTATCTAGTCTTGTTTTGAGGCACCATTGCTTGAAATATATCTTTATAATATTTCCATCATGATAGTCTAGGTCCCTTTTCTCAGAGTCTGGTAAGTTTTATTAATACATTGCACATTGCCAGTGGCTTGAGAAACACTATGTGACTCCACAGACAATGTTATAAATGGTGTTTATTATCCAAATATCAACTGTTTAGTTATGTTTTGTTGTGAAATAATCTAGCTAATCTGATATTTTTATTCTGTGGGAAAGCCTGAGACCTTGAAGAAGTTCTAAGCAGTGATTAAATTCTTTCAGCACTGAAATATGTAGCCTCATAACAGAACATCAATGATGATTCAATTAGCAAAGTAATCCTATAAGCTACATGTTTTGATATCCTCTCTGTTGGGAGACCTTGCTGGCTGGTCAGAGGTTGCAGTTTATCATGGCCTGGCAGCTTTTTCTAAAAGCTCAGCAATATGGAGATTCCCTCCCTCTCCAGGGAAACTTCCTGTTCTCTACCTGCCCTTATCTGGAGAATGTCCCTGGGGCTGGAGGCCTGACCTTATCTGAAAGCTGCCTCTAATCCAGATGCCTAGTTTATGTTTAGCTTGACCCTTGGCACAAATTCCTGCTAGAAGCCTCCCCTGCTGCACATATGATAACTAAGACCTGTGCTAGGAGCCTTCTGATAGACAGTGCCACTTAATGTAAATTAGGGTTTGTCTCCTGGATTCCCAATCCTATATATTCTTTATACTCTGGAATAAAGTTGAGCTGATTCACCAAAGTCTGTCCCCCAAAGGGCTGTCCCTGTCATGATCACAGGTCATACAAGGATCTCTTTCATTGCTTCTGCCCCTTTGTCTTTATGGACTGATGGCCAGCAGACCTCAAAGACAAAGTGGACCCCCATACCTCTCTAGTTGAATAAAACTAAATTCTGAGTTGAGATTGTGGGCACACAGGATAACAATGCACAAATGTACCTATAGTCAGTGAAGTGTTTGTTCCTTCAATTGTTTGTTGATATCATATCATTTCAGTTCAAAAGAACATTACTGAATGTATCAACAATAGGATAAAAATTACTTTCAGTTCATTGTATATAGAAGGAGCCTTACTTCCATAGGTTTATTAGCCTTTTTTTTTTAGAAAATAATCTTGAGGAGATAACAATAAATAAACAGAAACATGGTTTAATTCCATGCTCTATGAATTTCATTTCATTTGTTTCTGGTAACACAAATATTCATGAAAATTTTAATTTGGAAGAAGCATAATAATCACCAGGCTTTTGCTTTTATTGAAATGGTGGTGTTCTAAGTTGTGAGGAGCATCATTAAATACATTGTGCTATGTAATGAATAAAAAGCAACTTAAGTAATACATAATACTAAAGCTTAATTTGCAATGATTATTTATTACAATATTTTACAATATTATTTTAGAGGTATCTTAACAGTATCTCATGTTCATACACCATTTAAGTAAAATTCATATTCTATATAATAGTGAGCACTTTTAATACTCTTATTCATTTTAAATTATTTTTATTTTGTATATATGTGTGAGTGTAGAGAATGTGTGTGGTTTATGTGCATGTAGCAGGAGGGAAGAGTATGCACACATGTGGAGGCCAGGAGAGGACACTGGGTGTTCTAGTCTATCACTTCTAACCTTCCTCATTTGAGACCCAGTCTCTGTATGAACCTGGAACTAGGCTGGCACCAGATAGCTCCATCAATCATTCTATTCCATTCCAAAAATGTGATGTTACAGATATAGGTAACCATTCCTAGTTTTCTTATGTGTCAGCTAGGGATTCAAATTCAGGTCCTCACATTTGCATAGCAATTGCTTTTAGCATCTAGGACATCTCCCCAGCACCTTTTAATTGTATTAGATATTCCAGTGCTCCCAAAATAACTGTGAGACACCACCCTGTTGATGTATACTCTTTTACTATGTTTTTATTAATATATATTACTTCTACAAAACAAGTTTCCCTTTCCATTTCCATACATGTATGCAATGTATTTTGAGGTTACTCACCCTTTTACCATCTCTTTTTCCCTCACCCTGGTACTCTAATATGATATTATAACTTTTACTGCCCTTTCACTGAACTGGTTTGTATTTTTTTCACAGTAGATTGCTTTTCACTATAGTCTTAAAACCTCAAAAAGTTATGGTAAAGAATTGGAGACAGAAACAATCTAATTCTAAGTACTTTTCACCAAGAATGCCACACTTCATTGCTGCTATGGATATCACTCTGTATGCTGTGAATGTATTGCTCTGATTGGTTGATAAATAAAATGCTAATTGGCCAGTAGCCAGGCAGGAAGTATAGGTGGGATAAACAGACAAAGAGAATTCTGGGAAGAGGAAGGTTGAGTCAGGAGATGCCAGTCTGCCGTCCAGGGAACAGCATGTAATGGCACACAGGTAAAGCTAGAGAACACGTGGCAGCATATAGATTAACAAAATTGGTCTGAGTTTAAGTGTAAGAGCTAGTTAGTGGTAGGTCTGAGTTAATGGCCAAGCAGTTTTAATTAATGTAAGTCTCTGTGTGTTTACTTGGGTCTGAGTGGCTGTAGACTGGGTAGGACACAGGAAAACTTCAGCTACACATTGCTTTGTCTATGCAGTGTCTACTATACATTTTTCTACTGTAAGATGTCAAGACATTCATAGATTGCTCAGGATAAAGAGAGGAATTGTGTGAGATGGAAAAATATGGGAAAAGCATTGTGTGTGCACAAAAAAATGAAGAAGTTGGTGCAGTCACTCAACTGTAGGTATAAAGAGGAACTTGTGAAGTCAGCAAATTAGTGCTATGAACACCCCAAACTCATGCTTAATGATGTATCATTGCATAGCACATCAAGGGGATTTATTTTTAAAGTGTTTAAAAATTGATATCATTATGGAAATAGTCTTCAAGCCTGTGAATTTCATTAGGGACAAAGCGTTAAATATTTGCTGGTCCTTGCAAGTCCTTAAAAGTGTTGGTGCTTCCTTTGGGGAAGTAAGATGGGGACATGGAGGCCAAATGATGAAACATGTTATTATCAAGTCATTTATGATATCAAAAGGAAAATTTGTGCCAGAACTTGAGAATGAGAAATGGTTTACCTATTTCATATTTTAGTGATTTGAATCATTCTTTTAATTGATTCATTCATTTAAATGAATCAAATGTGTCTCTAAAGTGAAAAGTGATTATTAACGCAACTTTCCAATGCTTCTCTAGTGTTTGTGTGTAAGTGTGTTGCTCAGGAAACCTCTTCAAACAACATAGCTCATGGAGGGCAGAAGTATCAATCTTCTGGTTTGGAGCAAGGTAATTGGGCTGGCATATTCATCATTAGAATATTGGCATCAGGTTTAATTCCTGTAAGTGGAGAAATGCTTAAAGTAAAATTCATTATAATTATTGCAACAATAAAATTAAATGGCTTGTGGTGGTATCTATAAAGAACTGTGTAAATAAAATCTATCATTATTATTGAACAATTGCAGAAAAGGGATTTATAAAATATGAATGTTCATGAGAAAGTATGGTTCTCACATTCCAGAGAAGGGGCATTCACTTTCAAAAGATAACAGTCTGGAACCTTTTTACCTATCTGATTACACTCTTCAGTGATCCCTGATCTACTTTATATCCTGGAATTACACTGACTTATGAGATGAAGCTGTAAAAGATTGTGTCATGAATGAGTTTTTAGTTATGTTTACTTTTTGTTAATCTTATCATTTGAATATTACTAGAATATTCCTCTTGTGACCTACTATGTTTCCAGTATTCTCTTAGGAAATTGGCACATGGACTGGAGTAAAGTCAAACATTAAGCAACATGTTATTGTAAGCAATTTGATTAGCTACATGATAGAATCATAAAGAAATTACGTATCTATTCCTGCAAGATAATGGAAACAGGAAACTTTCAATTCACATTTGAGCAACTACAAGTCAAATAGACCACAGTTGCCTCTTCTGACTGATTGTGCTCTGTCTACTAGTTATGAATAGGTTCAATGAAAAGGGTCATATTTTGCATTGTGTTGTCTTTCTATTTATATTTTTATTTAAGCTTTTCCTACCACATACATACAATGTCATAAATTTGAAGTTATAAGCTTATATTTTATTCTTCAAAGTAGGATGATCTACAGTATCCCCAGAAAGAAACATTTGCACTTAGAATATGGCTATATATTTTATGTATGACTATTATATAATAATTTCTAAAGTTAAGTACCTCTGAAATCATTCTTGCTTTCATAAAGAGAAGATGAAACATGGGCATACAGGTCATAGGAAAGCCCAAGGCCAGCCCTGTAGAGAACTCAACACTATTACCCATGATTCATCAAAACCATGGGTGGGGATGCAATCCATATAGCAATGAAGAGCAAAAGTTCCAATCTTAACAGTCTTTGCAGAATCACATCCAACGACAGTGCAAAGCAAGCAAATAAACACAGAAATTTACTAATCATATCTCGTTCAAGAGTCCATTTACTTTTGAGCAAATATAAATAATTTTCAGGAAATTTCTTTTTTCTTTCTTTTCCTTCACTTCTGCTGGGGACCGTATTCAAGGCTTTGCCTCTGCTAGGCAAGTACTTTACTACTGTTGTAGATTTCAGAACCCCTTTAATTATTGCTGTTTTTATTTCACTTTTGAGTCAGGTTCTCATTAAGTTGGTCAGGTGGCCTTTTACTTGTTATATAGTCCAAGCAGGTAAGAGGTTGAAATCCTCCTGCCTCAGTTTCCCAAGTAACTGAGATAGCAGGTATACAGCACTACTCAGGACCTCTAAATTATTTTCTTATTGTCAAATTCTGTTTAGAGCACTTTGACGAGCTGTTCTTCAAATATTGCCATATAACAATATTTATTAGAGCAAATAAGTCTGAGTCAGGCTAGATGTCCCAGAGGGTAAAAGTGCAATCCAACAACCCGAGTTCAGTGCCTGGTACCCAAGGCAGAAGCAGGGAACAGACTCCTGAATGTTGTCTTTTGACTTCCATATTCACTTCATAGCACACACACACACACACACACACACACACACACACCCCAAACCAACCAACCAAACAAACAACCAAACAAAAAACAAAAATGCATCTGAAAACTATAATATGCAATTAATTCTCATAACAGACTTTTCTGGGCAAAAGAATTTATTCTTATGTTATCAGTGAGAAATTAATTCAGAAACCCATTTCTCACAGACAATTAGCATTGCATAGTGCTGTCTCAGACTCAGAAGCTCAGTTGTAGACTCAATATTTCTAAATACTAGCATATATGGTTCATTGTGATAAATTAGCACATACACATACTGGTTTATTAGGTGCATTGCTTTGTGCTGAGAACCCTATTCATAAAGAATGATCACAGTCTGGCGTCTAATTGCTCAAGGAGCCTGTGCATAAAAACTGGAGCAAAACAGTATTTAATTGGTCTGCTCAGCTCCAGATTGGATCTTTCAAACATGTCATTTGGCACTTAATTTCTAACATTTAACTGCAGATTCTGACAGGTTTTCTAGTCAGTGTTGTTATGGTACCAAGCTGAGGATGGGTATAGGCTCATAAGGCCCCAGCCCTAGTTGGTCAGCTGAAGGAGTCTGACTACTGGCAGGTTGCCTATGACCCAGTGAGTGGCTCACATTTATGTGCATATTAGCAACATTAATTAGACATGAGATAATTTATTTAAATGAAGGCATGAAGTTAGGAGGGCATGCGTTTTTGTGCTGTCCAGGGAGAGTTGGAAGGGGTAAAGGGTGGATACGATAATACATTTTACACATGAGTAAAATTATCAAATAATAAAAAAATTAAAAAAGAAGAAATTATCAGGAATATTAATGGAAGCAGGAAGTAAAAGAGACTATCTTCTTTGCACATGGTAACAAAGCTTTTCTTTGAATATTATTTGACTTCTGAGAATTACTGAAGGCAATATTCTCACCAATAATGTTTTGTTCCAATTTAATTTTAGAAGGATTAAATGACTTCTATGCTTTGGTTGTTGACAAACTCTCTCTGAAACATTTCAAGATTCCCAAGTGGTCACAGTCAATACCTTCCTCACCTTTTCTGCCCACAAAGAATATTTAGGAAGTTTTAAGCTTGTACCACTCTTTTTTTTTTTTTTTTTGGTTTTTCGAGACAGGGTTTCTCTGTGTAGTTTTGCGCCTTTCCTGGAGCTCACTTGGTAGCCCAGGCTGGCCTTGAACTCACAGAGATCCACCTGCCTCTGCCTCCCGGAGTGCTGGGATTAAAGGCGTGTGCCACCAACGCCCGGCTAGCTTGCACCACTCTTAACAGCACACCTCTGCACCTGTATCACAAATAAAGTGTCATAAAAGTCTCACCTTATTTACTGTTTCAAATATATATTCTATAATTTGTTGTACATACATACTTACTTATATATAACATATACGTTTATATAACCATCTTTTTGTGGTACTGTGGACTGAACACATGGTTTCATACCACTGAGCTATGCCCAGAATCCCAATATACATATTTTGATTGCAATATGTGATACATATGTACTATATACATATACATGCCAATACATATATTAGCAGAGAAGGGACAGATCTGGTGGTAGTCATCAAACAAGGCATGATGACCTCATATGCTCAAAATATAACCTAAATAAATTTTCTCATGTCTCATATATCATTTTGATGTGATATATATATGTATGTATGTATTTCTTCACTTTTTATCCTCATAATAACTGTGGATATAGGTGAATTACATATGTCTGTAGTATGCAAAGGTGGTTGGTGTGAAGTATAACTAAATGGTTAGCTAGTGAACACATTATATAGAAAGAAAAACGTCTAAAACATACCACTCCGATAGGGTTAAATGAGAAATCTCTTCTATCAGCAGTGGCGTAGGAGAAGGTGCATGCTTTTATGGTATTGAATCCTTTCTTAATTCTAGAGGCGATGTCTTAATTATTTTGAGTGTTGACTGTATGTTAAGCATTTTGAGCGACTCCCTGTGGTGGTATTGTGTTCCCCAAAATATTGTGTACCTTAATAAACCTATCTGGGGTCAGAGACGGAACAGCCACAATATTAAACAGAGGTTAGGCAGTGGTAGCACACGCCTTTAATCCTAGCATTCCAGAGACAGAAATCCCTCTGGATCTCTGTGAGTTCAAGGCCACATTGGAAACGGCCAGGCATGGTGATACACACCTTTAATCCCAGAAAGCCAGCCTTTAATCCCAGGGAGTGGTAGTAGAAAGCAGAAAGGTATATAAGGCGTGAGGACCAGAAACTCGAGGCATTTAGAAAGCATTTGGCCTGGAGAGGCATTTGGCCTGGTTAAGCTTTCAGGCTTCTAGCAGCAGTTCAGCTGAGACCCATTCTGGATGAGGACTCAGAGGCCTCCAGTCTGAGGAAACAAGACCAGCTGAGGATCCGGCAAGGTGAGGTTGACTGTGGCTTATTCTGTCTCTCTGACCATCCAGTGTTCACCCCAATAACTGGCTCAGGTTTGATTTTATTAATAAGACCTTCTAAGATTCATGCTACAACTCCCCAACTCACCTGTGTCCTGGATTACATTTGAATCTAGAGTGTTGATGGTCAACCTGGGCATTTTTTAAAAACACTCAATAATTTGAAAATACAATCCAGTTTGAGAAGCTTGGTCTGTGATGATTGCAGGTGTACGGTACTGATCGTTCCTACGAATTGCTTTGCCAAGGATGTTTGGCAGATAGGAAGGTAATAAAAACCCACATTCACTAAGACTCTAGGCACCAAGCAGTATGTTATTTTTACTCAGATGCCAGGAAACTCCTGCTTAGATCCCTGGAGCATGCTGTCATAAATGACTTTGATATTAAAAAAAAAACCAAATAAACAACAACAACAACAAAACCAACCTTTGAAAATTAGCATGTCCATGTTAAAATCTGAGGGCCGTGCTGAGCCAACACTGACCCTCGTTGGCTCGAGGATAGCTGGCCCTATCCATTGCTGGACACTGCAGTAGGAGAGCTGGTGCTCCCCTTTCTTCCTCCCCCATGGGAGAGCTGACCCCAGCACTCATGAGAGAAGGCCCCACTCCTCACCACAAGCATGGGAGAGTCAGCCTGATGTCATGGGCCTAGGAGAGCTGGCTCTTCCCGCTCTCTACCCACCTGGGGTGGGTAGCCCTAGTGGCCCAAGTGACGTGCTCAGCTATCACCCAGACCCACATCCTGGGCCTTGGGTTGGCCCACCCTAGCAGCTGCCTCATTTATGACCTGCTGGAGTGTACAAGGGGACTGGTCCTGTGCAATGATGACCACAAGATCTCTATGACTCGGAGAAACAAGAGGATATCCCAGAGGCATTTCAGTGAGAGTCCATTGCTGCTGCTGAACCAGAAACCAGAGGACTTGAACCAGACAAATGACTCATTGCAATGAACATTTTGTGGGTGGGGCTAACTGGACAAAAGGTGTATACTGCCTGACACACCACAGCTCTCGATGCCACTAGGATGAATGAAGGTGTTGGAAAGATGGAGGAGTAAGTTGGTTTTTTTGTTTCTTTTGTTTTTCATTAATTGGGGGGGATATTGAAGGGGTGAGGGGCAGATATGGATGGATTGTGAGGTGAGCAGGATTAGAATTTTGTTTAAAAATTTAGCATGTCATCCTCTTGTATTTATGGAACTCTCACAACTGTGCCCTTTACCCATGTAACTCTGGCAGAAACCAAGATAGTGAGCTGTATTGCAGAAAGACCAAGATTAACAAAATTATATATTCTGGGATGGACTAAAACATGGGTCCCCTTATGGCAATTTCAGCATTTTCCTGGTGTGGTATATCTGTATCTTGTATTTGTTATCGTTTATAGCATTGCTGTGGTGACCCTGTTGGCAACTGCATTTTCTTATTTTTTTTTGCTTCACTGTCATGCTAAAAGTAATGTTACATTTCTGAGTGGATGTGCTGTGTCCTCACAGTGGGTCAGTTAAAGAATGGTATGGCCATGTTGAAAAATGACTGGCACCTTACTAAGAACTTTATTGTTTAAATATTTGTTGTATTTTTATTCACATGCATGTTTCTTGTAGAATATCATCAGAGGAAAGATGCCTTGGAGTTAAAATTGCTTGTGAGCCACCTAACATGGAGTCTGGAGACTGAATTCAGGCCCTCTGCAAGAGCAGTGCATGCTCTTAATGGCTGAGACCTCTTCCGGGGCTTTTTATTTCATTTATTTTTATTTTTATTTCATGTTTCTTTTGCCCATATTCCCAGGGATCCATACTACTAAATGATGGGTTTTTTCACTGTATTTCCGCAACAGCTTTACAAGGTTGGTGGTGATTTTACTTGCACTTTATACATAAGGAGATAAAGAAGGGAATTTATTAAAAAGTGAAGTAATTTGATAGCATTATTAACTAGGAAGTAGAAAAAATGAATTTTGTTAAAGCTGATTACTAAATCAAAGATGTTTATTTCTCCATTATGGAGTTGTACACATTGAATAAATAGATGATTGAATGGGTGAGAGGACTTGCATTATAAACATGATGGCTTGCGTTTGAATTCTGAGCACCAGTGTAAAAAGCCAGGCAGAACTGTGCATGTATGACACCTCCGTAATACTGGGGAACAAAACAGGTGGATTTTGAGACCTCCCTCTCCAGCAATTTGAGTTATAACAGCAAGCTTCAAGTTGACCAAGAAACTGTTTCAAGTCCATAAGTTGGAAAGCAACACAGGAAGATGCCCACATCCTCCATTGGCCTCCTAATGTGAAAAAGAGCCTATATATCCACATGCATGTAGCATATATACTTTTACACACATGCAAACACACACATATAATACAGATGCACATACATAGACACACACACACACACACACACACACACACACACACACACACACACACACAAATCACCAGTGTATTACTGCTAGATTAATACAATTTCGTGTAAAGTGATAGAACTTTGGGTAATATGTTTCCTGCTCTTTTTGCTATATTTTTATATATATTATTATTTAGAATATATATAAATATATAACCATGTTTAAATTAAATTAAAATGCATATAATTTAATATTCATGGGTAATGTAAAAATTATTCTTTTTCAAATATTATCTTACTTTCTCAGCATCTTGCTATGCGTTTAGTTCTATCATGTAAGTAGTAGGAAAGAATAAAACTATGAACTTATATGGTGTTTGCATATCATTTATGATGGCAATAATTCGATGTTAATGTTTTAAATGTACTACCCACACAGACATGCACACACTTGTATACATGAATATACACACTAATAAAGAATAATACTATATCCTATCTCTGTGGCTTTGGAGGATTCTGATTACCAATTTTAATAATGAAAATACTACCACCACCTTCAGTCTTTCACAGAGCTATCATTAACAAAGAGCTGGAACAAAATGGTAGCATATATCTATATTCTCTCTCTATATATATTCCTATATATTCACTACATAGATATAAAAGACATAATATTATAAAACCATACATATTTTCACCGTTTAGTAGCATATGGAAAACAAGTCAATTGTCTTCCTTTAAAAACCTCTCTTATCATTCATACCATCTATGCATGCAAACTCTGACTACAACCTTGGCTTCCTCTCTGTACACCTTCCCCTGAAGTCAAGAAGTCATACAGGTTGCACACCTCAGTGACACATTTAATTGTGAGTTTACACCAGTTCTCTCCATCAGTATACCTGGGATCTAATTTCCATTTTTTGCACCATAGTCAAGCTGCCATCACTTGTCACAGGATTAGAGAAATCAGCTTCCATGGTTTGCTTTTTTTCACTCTAGTTATGTTTAGTTTGTGCAAGATAAAAGTATTTCCTGGTTTACACTTTTGCATTTATCTTTCTATGCAAACACCGTTTATCTATAAAACAAATGTTTTATCTAGCAAAGACATCACAAATACATTCTTCCAGACATATTTAGAACCAATAATATCCTTAATCTTTATCTTTAATCAAAGCTATTTAGAGCATGGAATTCTAAACACTAAATTAAATTAAATTTAAAATTTAAAAGTTAAAAACATATAAGACTTGGTCATCTGCCTTGTGCACATCTATACCTTCAAATATTTCTCACAGAGTCTATCATACTCGTAGTATGTATGTAGAAGGCAATCTAGTTGAAGGCAATATTCAATGAGACTTATTTTCCAAAACTACATCAAGGAAGAAAATAAATGTGCATTAAATTCCATTTCAAGTTAATTCTCTGAAAAGACCATGCCAGACTGATGAAGAAGATAAGCCCAGTCACCTTCCTGAGAACAAGACAGACCCAGGTGTGAGCTACAAGACTTCTGCTTTCCTTGCAGTGGAGGCATAAAAATATCTTCCTGAGAAGGTAGAAAAAATGCACTCAAGTTAGAGAGAATGAAGTATTAACAACTTTGGAGGATGTAATGATAGAGGGTAAGGAAGCCTGACTGCATCTGCTCAGGAGGAACTCAAGCGACAGGAGGACTGTAGAACAGGCATGCGCTGTGGGACTAAGGGCTCATGGAGCGGGCATGCCGCAGTACAGGTGATGATGGGAACACTGTAGAGCAGGCATGAGCTGTGG
>CABHPQ010150266.1:0-10453 GCA_902168405.1 Peromyscus aztecus
ACCTGTTCATTATCAAAGTGGCAGGTTCTCTGCTGGCCTTCCACACACTTGTCCATACGTATTATCTTGAATCATACAAAGCCACCTCATAGCTGATGCCCGCCCCCCCACACACACACACAGGCAAAGGCTAAGGCAAGCATACACACCTGAAAATGCAGATACAGACACATGGATATGCATACACACACTCATATAAACACACTCACATATGCACAGGTGCACACACACTCACACATATACATACACACCCATAGTATGCCTGACATGTATTTACACTAACACACACTTCAGCCTGTAGGTTTTATATCTAATTGCTACTTCTTTACTTAGATTTTAAAGGACGCATGTTCTCACTCTCCACGTCCTCACTTTGTTCTTTTCTGTTGCTGGGTTTTTTGCTTTTGTTTTTGGTTTGGTTTTGTTTTGTTTTTGTTACTCTGAGATAGCCTCCAAGGGAGTCCCTCTGGCATCAGACTCACTATGTGGCAGAGGCTGGCCCTGAACTCCCCAACCTCCTGCTCTTGTCTCTCATGTTCTACCCTTGGCGATATCATGCCAGCTATGGCTGTTGGCTGGAGGGAGGCACAGTTACTCCTCCCCTTCCTCCTGAGTCCAGCGCTGTGTGGTCACTGTCACTCTTGAGAAATGAACCATGTTTTGACGCTTTGCTTCAGAACTGACCGAGTACGGCTGCAAAATCAGCCACATTAACGCATATTTGCACTTTTAGGAAATTCAGTGCTAATAGAATTTTACCTGTCCTTGGGGACACTGAGGCAATCTACTTCACTTTACACCCATCCAGACAGAAGATCCCATTTCCTACTCATTCACAGAGAAGCTCTGAGTCTTGGCACGTTTACCTTCCGGCTTCCTCGGCTTTATATGTTCAGTTATTGCTAGGTTTTCTGCCCAGCCATTAGAACACCTCTCCTGAGGGGCTTGAGAGATGGTTCAGCAGTTAAGAGCACTTGCTGCTCTTCTAGAGGATCCAGGTTCAATTTCCCACGCCCACAAGGTGGCTCACAACCATCTGTTAACTCCAGTTCTAGGGATCAGAAGGTGTCTGACCCTATTCACAGGATCAAGTGATCCTTGGGGGAGGATCTTCTACAGGGACCCCTCTCACTTTCCGGGAAATGGAGCCCTTGAAAGAGCAGCCTCCTCAAGGAGCAGGTGTGCTCCCTGGCCCTGCTGCTCCCCGACCCAGCTTCAGGTCTGTATTCCCCACCAAAAAAGGCTCAATCTCAAAGAATAAATACTACAGAGTAAGCAAAGGAATGTAAAGGATGTAAACAGCAAGGTGAGAAATCATTTGCATGAAGTCAAAAAATATTCCCCAAAAGAATGAATGTCAGCCCCGCGGGACACTTGCTTCTGTGTAAAGTACAGTGCTGCTCTCAGCTCGGGATGTAGCAAAGCACTGTGGAGGCAGGAAATAGTACTCTGCTGCTCATTAGGCTGAGGGAGGTCCCAACCCTGCTGCTCTGTCTCCACCTTACCGCCTAAGCACTTGAATGCTGTGAGTTCAACAAAAGAATTACTCCACATGGTGCCATCTTAACAACATTCTTGACACCCTGTTTTCAGCCCGTTGGAGCCTTCACCTCATATTAGAGGTCCCCAGGCACACTGGCTGCCCCTGGACTGTCACCTTCCCGGTTCTCAACCCCTCCTGTGCCTGGGAACTCCTCACCATCAACAAACCTGTTCTGTCCCAGTCCCTCTGGGAAGAGCTGCACTAGCTGCAGCCACCTCCCTCCCTACAGAGCTGAGAACCAGCACACAGCACAGCCCGGACACCCAACTGTGTGCTCACAGGAATCAAAGACAGGACATTCAGAAAGTCCCAAGGTGGTATGGGCATTTCATTTACACAGAGAAGGAAAAAAAGCTGCAATTAAAGTTATCAATGGATGGCCTTCTCTTTCTTAACTAAATCACACAAAAATCGAGTCAAGGAGAAATCGGAAGCCGTGGTGAGTCTGGGCAGCTAAGGCTGCTGCATCCGGAGTCTAAAGGCAACTTTACCAAAGGTTCAAGACCAATAGAGTCAAGCTGAAAAATTGGGGCTGACTTAAAAACCTCTTCCCAAAAGGATGACTCAGGAAGTAAAGAACAATATCCGGGCGAGAGTGATGACACAGGACTCCAATTTAACATGGGGAGAGCCTGGCGTGGCCCCGAGACTGGACTGACAGCAAACATTACTGTTCCCTCAGCACACCAAGGCGTTAAACAGAAGCAATGTGGTCACCGCCTTCGCCAGGCCAAGGGGAAGGTGGAGGCCAGAGAATGGGATCTGGACTCCGGAAAAGCCATGCGTCCCACCCACTCAGGAAAAACCTGGCAGTCACACCGCTGGGGACCATTCTAAGCCCCATCCCCTCGAGGCCCCTGATCACTGAGCTCTGAAAGTGATGTGGCTCACCCTCTCCACTGTCAGGAGACACAGACATGAACGGCGAAGAGGTGTGGGGAAACTAGCCAGCCATCCACAGGTACAGTCCGTTAAAACAGAAATGAAACAGCGACCCCCACAAGACACACGACTGCATGTAAAGGTTTCGTGGAGGTCTGTCCACACGACCCCAGCCTGAGCAGCACACGTGGGACAAAGGCTAACCTCTGTCCGAGGAAGGACCTACGGAAAACGAACTTCAGGGAAGCATTTGATTTGTTTTCTCGGGAGAATTCGAGTCCACAGAAGGATTATCAATGGGTTAACCATACGGGCAGAAACACAGACACAATTTTAATTGGGATGGTCCGATGTGAGCAAAAGCGTGAACAGGACCAGGGGAGTGGGCAGCCTGCTACAGAACTCACAGTTAGCAGGGCACACAGTGGCCCTGGGGGTCTACAGAGTACCAGAGATCAGCGGGGCCGAGGGACAACAAACGTGAAGGACTGATGTGCCAGGAAACACCAGTGTGAGCACTCCAAACAGATGGGTTTCAGCTAAGTGTGGCACTCCCCACATCAGGCTGGCTTAGTAAAAACCAAAGCATTTACCAAGATCCTAATGAACATGAACGCCATTCATTCCAAGGCAAATAGCAGCCTTTTATAAATACTCAGGGGAGAGAAAAAAAAATCAACATTATAAAAGAAAACCTCAAAATGCACTCCAGTCTGCCACAGTCCATTTGTGAGAGTAGAGCAGCATACAGCTGCAGTACTCTGCCCCCAGGAGGCCAGACATGCCCACAGGGCCACAGGGCGGCACATTCCAGCAACTGAGAGTTGAGATCGCTTTTTATATTGATGCCATCTCTCCCTATTCTAGTCAGAGCTTCTTTCTTTTTCTTTTTTTTTTTGTCTTTAGTTGGTTTTTTTGTTTTTGTTTTTGTTTTTTGTTTTTTGGAGACAGAGTTTCTTTTGTGTATCCTTGGCTGTCCTGGAACTAGCTCTGTAGACCAAACGGGCCTCAAACTCACAGAGATCTGCCAGCTTCTGCCCCCCAAATGCTGGGATTAAAGGCGAGCGCCACCACCACTGGCTCGGCTCAGGACATCTTTCTAAGTGCCAATCGCGAAACAGAAAAGACAGGAACATGGCTGGTAACAAGCATATGGACAATCCTGGATCCCTCAAACGCCCTACCACTAGGGTTACAGACACACTGCCACCCCTGCCTTTTCCTTTAAGATGGGTGCTGGGGATCCAGACACAAGTCCTCATGTGTGCACCAGAGGCACTTCCCTGTCTGAGCTGTCCCCGGTCTGCCTGCCAGCGGCTATGTTGGCTACACCCCTTAACCGTATTACTCTAGATGGAGATGACCCTGACCCTGACGGTCTCGGGGTGCTGAGCACTATCACGCCTTCACCACACTCATCCGTCTTGGTTCCTCCACAAGTAAGATGACTGAGCTGAGATCCAGGGATCTTCACAGGCAAGGTACAAGAGGGAGTCAGCCCAGTGGGGGGCTGTGGTGTCCGGCAGGGGAGATGGCTTGAGGGCAGCCTCTGCAGCCAGGGCTGAGAATCCACATGAGGATGCTTGGCAAATGCCGCCTTCACGGTTCCTCTGGAGAATCTGTAAATCCAGCCCGTCTCCTGGCCCTGAGAGCCAAGCTGTGGCACAATTCCAGATGTGCAGGCACGTGTGTGCCCCATGTGTGTATTCTGCCCTGGGGCTTCCGTGTGCAGCCTCTCTCTGCATCGACTGCCCTAGGGACACCCTGGAAAGGTGCCGACTTTCTGCTATGCCTTTCTCACCTCAATGCTAAGACAACACGGAAATTAGAGAAGGGAACTTCACGTTTCCAGTCCCGGGACAGTGTTGTAGAAACTGCGTTCGGTTACTCACCCTGCTGACTTCCTTAGGAGCCGATTCATCTGGGGATGGAGAAGCAAGGAGAGACAGTTAGCATCCGGAAGGCACACTGAGACACAGCACATGTGTTCACCCCGACACACTTCTGCACAGCTTCCTCTGAGGAAGTCTGAGAGTCTTGTAAAGGTTAAACACAATGAATTGAGAGAATAAGGGGGAGATTCAATACCACAGCAGCCGCTGGCGCAGGTCTCATTTTTAAGATTCTAAAATGGAAACGTGGTTACACAGGCACACTCCACTCTACAGACGCTGACACACTACGAAGCCGCGGGAGGGGAAAGCTGCAACCCCCAGAAATGCACCACAGATCCCTTAGTGCATGAGCGCTGGGGAGTGATGCCAGCAGGCATGAAAGGGTCTGGCCACTTCCCTGCAACGGCAGTGGCCTGGCCAGGCAAGCAGCGCACACCCGATCGATGGTCGATCGTTGGCAGCCACTGCTGAAGTAACAGCAATGGTTGGCAGCTAGTCTCAGCGAGGGCCCCCGGGGACCTGCCCCTAGGGCTGGCTTTAGACAAGGAGATGCCAGTGTAACCTCCGGGGTGTGAGGCACAGGGTCTAGAGTGGCTGTCACCTGCTGAAGCTCCGCCCACCCCTCCACACCCAGCAGGCAGGCATGTTGTTTCACTGCTGTATCCTTTCTCTGAAGTAAACTACACCTTTGCAAGCGTCTTCATTTTGGGTCCTGCATCATCTCCAGCCATCTAAGTCTGTTTGCAAGTACAGTGCACCTGCACCAGAAACTGACTGTGCGTGTGTGTGTGTGTGTGTGTGTGTGTGTGTGTGTGTGTGTACAGCAGACACAGTCAAAAACAGCCCCGGCACCAGCTCCCACGTTCAGACAGGTTTGAACCTCCTTTTCAGTGTGCCCATCAACCCATCGCTGGCTCCCAGTGTGTCCCGGAAGCCATTTCCACTACCATACCAAGTCTAGTCCCACAGCACACTGTGGCTTTCAAAATGAACAACTCGATTTCAAAACTGGTTGCCCACTCTACCAGGGTATGCTCACTGGATGTGGGCGATGTGGGTGATGGTTGATGAATAGCTTAGGTACTGCGTGAGACTGCTCCAAGAATGAAGAATGTACCAGGTCAAAGGCACTTTTTAACCTTTTTTTGTTTGTTTTTTGGTTTTTTTTTGTTTTGTTTTTCTTGGTTTTTCAAGACAGTTTCTCTGTGTAACAGCCCAGACTGCTTTTGCCTATAGATGATTTCTGGAATTGCAGGCTGGCCTGCAACTCACAGAGATCCGCCTGCCTCTGCCTCCCGAGGGCTGGGACTAAAGGCGTGCGCCACCTGGCCAATCTTCTTTATTGAAGGAGCATCATGGGGTTTTTCACCTACTCCTCACCTCCCAATTTGTCTTTTCCTGAACCGCTCTGAAAATGGAACTATTAAACCATTATCAGCTCATGAGTGCATTCTAAAGCTATAAAGGCTTGGATTAGTGTAATCAAAAAAACTGTATCTAAGCAATTCAGTAAGCATGGATTAAAAGAGCAAACTGGCTGGCATGGCGGCATGAGCCTATGGAGGCTGGGGCAGGAGGACTGTAAGTTTGAGACCAGCCTACGCTGTCGAGTGAAAGCATGTCTCAAATTGAACTAATTAATTAATTATCAAACACAATCATTTTTACAGGCATCCAACTCGCAGTCACAGTGTGTGGTGGGGTTGGGTGTCAATCAAGCATGGCCCCGGACTTTAGCTCCCTCCATCACTACAGAGAATAGTTTCAGAGTCCGACATCTGCTAACAAATATTTCCCTGCTCTTCTCATTGTCCTGGCCTATCACTCCTACGCAAGCACTAACCAGTTCAAGATCTGGCATATTACTTCTCAAACTAGTGTGTGTAAAAGATACACAGCCTGTATATATCTACAGAACCAACCATCTTCAGCTCGATGGGCAATTTAAAGTATCTGGAGAGAAAAAAAAGAAAAAGAAAAACAACTTTTGCCTATAGATGATTTCTGAATTTTCACCTTGGAATGAATTTAGAAATATTTCCTCCTCCCCCTCCCCCTTTCCTTCCCCCTCCTCTTCCCTGTCCTCTTCACCTGACTTAGCACTTATAACTTGTGCTAAATGAACGTCAAGTCTATTACACACAGGGAATGTTGTATTGTGGGTCACCAAGAAATCCACATTCCCTCTTCCTGCACTTGGCAATTTCATTTATTGAACTCTCCTGTCCCAGAGAGTCAAATGTGTAGAAGTCAAGTGTCTAATTCCATGCCATAGTGCAGGAGCACCTCAGGGGCGGTGCAGGAGCACCTCAGGGGCAGTGCAGGCGCTCCAGCAAGCAGTGGCAAGCTGGGTTCTGCAGGGCCTGGCAGTGCTCCCTTGGGGAAGTGCTATACTTGGGAGCCAGAAAACATCCAGAGAGACACCATCCTGACAATGAGAACCGTTACTGAAAAACAGAGTTATTCTTCCAAAACCAAATAACAACGAAGAAGAAACTTGTCCCCTCCAGCCCAGACTGTTACTATTGCTGGTAGACCAGAGGAATTCCAGGGTAGAGCCACAGTTTGAAATGCCGTCCTGGTGGCTTCCAGCAGCACTCACAACTGACCTGCTGGTGGGTATATCACACAGTCTAAATAAAGGCCAAGCTCCCTCTGAATGGCTGGGTAAGGGGTAGTGGGAAAGAGGGAACTGACTTGGATAACAGACTAAATTATTCGAGAGCGTCAAATTATCAGTAGAAAGGTTCACAGGAGAGGACCCAGGCAGAAGAGTGCCTCCTCTTTAACTACACACCTGGGCAGCTTCTAGATACCAAGGAGCCTGTGCCCAGGCACTCAGCCCTGTCCTCAGGAGCCGTGGAGGCCACTGAGACACACGAACAAGGAAACAAGTATTTGCTGTGCAGCCATGACTGCACTTGCTAAAGAAGATGTATTTCTTCAGAAAGGAGAAACCATCTCTCCATCCAAACTCCATCTTAATGATCTTTAAAAGCCTTAGCAAGAACTGGGCCTGGAGGAAAAGAATCCCCTTGGGATTCCCTAGTACTGGGTGGTGTCCCTCTCACAGTACATACTCCCTTTAAATATTTTATGTCTTTCTGACTGTGTGGGTATTTGTGTTTTGTGATCGCTTTCCATGTTTCCTGGATGTGAGGTGGAATCACAGTCATGGACCCACACTTGTAACAACAGATTACAGAAATCCGAACGTGCTGGCAGACCTGACGTGCTCCTGTGGCTGCTGTCACGTGCTCACTCTGGAATTAATGGAAGAACGTGGGAACCTGAGTTTGGGTCTCCAGCAACACTGAAAAAGCCAGTTGGGGCAGCACGTGGTCATAATCCGTGTGTGTGTGTGTGTGTGTCTGTGTGTGTGTGTGTGTCTGTGTGTGTGTGTGTCTATGTGTGCGTGCGCGCGCGCGCGCACGCGCATGCACAAGCGAGCGTATGTTCAGGTACATGGGCATATGTATGCCCTGTGTGTATGGAGGCCAGAGTGCCATGTCAGGTGTCTTCTTCTATGTACTTTAAAACCTTTTTTTTATTGTTGTTTTATTGTTGTTGTTGTTGTTGTTGTATGTGATATGGATATCTGAACACAGGCACATGTGTGGCATGGTATGTATGTGGAAGTCAGAGGGCAACTTTCTGTGACCATGTTTTCCTTCCACCATAGGCTTCAAAGATGGGACTCAGATCAACAGGCTGGCGTGGCGGGCACTTTTACTGCAAAGCCATATTGTTATTATTCTTGACTTCAAAACACTGGAAGTTAGCCAACTGTGCTTTAGCAGAGGCTTGGGGATGCAAAACGGTTGTGTACAACCAAAGACAGCCCAGCAACAAAGAACACAGCCCATGTACACCACAGCTCTGGTGGATCTCAGAGCCGAGGTGCCAAGAGACACGAGAGGCTGGAAGTAGTTAAACATCACTTAATTCCACCTACAGAGCCGGGAAAAACAAAGCCATGCACCAGAGAACCATTCGGTTACTGCAGAATCAGATGGACAAGAGTGTGGCCAGGAGGGGAGAGGGTCATGTCACAGGTGTGCCGTGTCCTCTGTCTGGTGGTCACATGAACCTAGGTGATTTAAAACCCGCAGAATCATACACCGGGAAAATTAATAGCCGAGTATTTTTTAATATACCTGACTGTCGTCTGAGGTCACCTGTGTCAGGGGCTGACCACCCCTGCTCCAGTCTTTGAAGAGGTTTGAGAGCTATGTGAGGGGTGTGGAAGCTGGCCCAGAAGGCTGCTGAGGCAAGGCTTAGTGGCTGAGCCCAGTCTTGAGCTGCCTGGCTGAAAGTCTGCACAAAACCTGTTACTCAGCATGACACTGTCATAAGAACTCTTCCTGTTCCAACAGCATGGCTCAGCTCGGAGCCAGGAAGGTTGAGAGCTGAGCCAACCGGGAATGTGCAGAGAGGGCACAAAGTCAAAAGATGAAACTGATTAGCTGTCCTGTTGAGGAAAAGCCTTCTCAGCAATGAAAAGAGCATCGAACACAAAAAAGTCAACAGTGAGAGGCTGACAGCCTAGAGCCAGTTTCTACAGGTTGCCATGAAACCATCACCTGCGTATTTTAAGTTCTGGAACATTCACACTGAGGATGGTGTCACTTCAGAACGGTGACAGCATGCGATATGCGATGTGCGGTATGCAGAGTCCAGACTTCACCTCGCTGCTCACACTGCCTACCCATGATGAAGAATCAACAGACCCCTGGCCACACAGTGCCAATCAGGCCAGTGTGCAGGTCCTGGGAGGGCACATACCAGGCGTCATCACCTGTGGCTCTTCCTGGGGCAGGTGCTGGCAATTGTGTGGGTGAGGAACACTTTTCCACACCAAAGACATTTTGATGCATACTTACAAAAGACAACAGAGAAACTTTTCAAAGGTATGAAAAAAAAACACTTTGAAAAGAGAAAAGCAACTATCTTTCAACAAAGATTTAAAAAAAAAAAAAACACATAGTTTGAAATCAGAAGAAATAGAAATCATGACTTCTCACACCTCTGGAGAAACCACTCAGACACACAAACGAACAGCAGGTTGTCTACCTCCTCTCAGATAATGGGAGAGATCTCAGAGGGAACGGCCAAAGGGAGGGAGAACCACTAGAGGACCAAAGAGAAGCCAAGCTGGGAGACAGCATCCCGCCTCCTTCACCCACACCCACAGCCAGGAGGCCCCACCTCCCGCCTGCACCCCACAGCTCTGCTGGCATGTTCCTGCTGCTGCAGAGAACAGGGGCTCTTCTCGGGGCTCCCACTAGCTCACCTAAGAACTCCCTCACCAGGGTTTCCGTCACCACATGTTTCCACGTGAAATAAACCCTGGAAATAGGAGAGTCCGGGAAGGACGAACTCCTCCCTCAGCTGTTAGCCTTTTTAAGTCCTGAAATGTTTCATTTTATTAATTAAATTTATCAATTTAGCCTTCCTGGCTCTGCTATACCTGTGAATGTTGGCTTAAATGTAATTTTTCTTGTAAAAGAAGCACATAGCCTTCCATCTTTCTCTTTCATATTCTCACTGATGGCGGGAGAGGAATCAAGGAGAAACAATCTAAGTCACCCACTATGGTGGATTTCCAAATATCCACCTTCTTCTGTGCCAGATGCCCCAGGTCAAACCACCCTGAAAGGGTCTCAGAGTCTATCTCAGCATCAAGCAAGCTGGTTGGAAGCAAGCCCTCGGTCCTCTGTGTAGTGGTGGGAAGCCATGGACCTTTAAAAGAGGGAACCTGGTGCGGGGTAATTAAAGGGACACCCTGAAAAGGCATAGGGGAGCCCAGCCTCTCGGGGATCCATTTCCAAAACGGGATCTCTACCCACACAGAAACGTCCTCCTGTAGCTATGACATCATCGGGCCAGTGCTATGCCCTGGAATCTCCAAAACTGTGAGTGAAATGAACCCCTTTCCTTCCCTGACTCAGCCTGCTTCAAGTGATAAAAGCAGATCAAAACAGGAGGCTGAAGGCCAGCTTGAAGTGCACTTTATCACAAGATTCTCAGATGGTCCTTCAGCCAGTGGCGGCTACACATCTGAACTCCCGTGATACAACATAAACAACTCCAAGCCCTCTGCCTTCGAAAGAAACCCAACTGAGTCATTCTA
>CABHPQ010150267.1:1786-13457 GCA_902168405.1 Peromyscus aztecus
TTTTTTTTTTTTTTCGAGACAGGGTTTCTCTGTGTAGTTTTGTGCCTTTCCTGGAACTCACTTGGTAGCCCAGGCTGGCCTCAAACTCACAGAGATCCGCCTGGCTCTGCCTCCCGAGTGCTGGGATTAAAGGCGTGCACCACCACCGCCGCCTGGCCAGGATGTCTTTCTTTATTGAGCAGATATACTCAGTGCTGTTTTGGCCAGAGGCTGAAAAACTAACAGGGTCTTGGACCCATCCTATTGGGTCTCCTGTCCACTTGGAGCTCTTGTACAGAACAAATTTGGACTGTGTTGATCAGTGACCATCTCAGCTTGCTGCCAAGTGGTCCTCCTCATTTCTCCCCACTTCTTTTTTTTTTTTTTTTTTTTTGGTTTTTTCGAGACAGGGTTTCTCTGTGTAGCTTTGTGCCTTTCCTGGAACTCACTCTGTAGCCCAGGCTGGCCTCGAACTCACAGAGATCCACCTGCTTCTGCCTCCCAAGTGCTGGGATTAAAGGCGTGTGCCACCACCGCCCGGCCATTTCTCCCCACTTCTATCATCCCTTAATTCATTCCTTCCTTCATTCTTTCTTTTTTAAAATTGGAACAGGGTCCCTCTACATAGCCCTGACTGACCTGGATCTCACTATATTAACCAGCTTGGCATCTAACTCAGAGATCTGCCCTCTGTCTCCTGAGTGCTGGAATGGAAAGTGTTGTATACATATGCAACATTTTTACCCCTTCTTGATAGGGGAGGGCCTTCTCAGCCTTAGATCTTTCTGGGTGTCACTCTTTTCAGCCATAATACCAACACTCTGCCCTGTCTATCTGGGCCATCTGGAGCCTCCCTTTGGTCCCCAAGGTCACTGGAGATACCTTTGGGAGTTCCTCCTACAATGGAGTGCTTGGGATTAATGGAAAAAATCAGGAGCATAACAGTCCCTAGATCCTACAGTCAAGGCTCCCCATAAATTACTTTAGGCTTCCTATACAAGACTGGGATCAGGCTTAAGGCTTGGTAGGAGAACAGTGAACAAAAGCACAGTAGCTGGGCCAGCACCCTGGTGTCTTACTAGTGCTCTTCCCAAGGATGCCCCAAGCTCTGTACTTCTCTGGTCCTCAGTTCTCACATTGATGGGATAAACTTGCAAACAGCTTCTAAGGTTACATCTGACCCTCTTCCCATGTACAGGGCATATGGTAGACCTCACCCTCCAAATACACATACTAGCTCCGGAATGCTCCCAAAGACTCTTTCTCCCTTATCACCCACTCTTTCCCACCAAGATACCTTCTTCACACACCCACCATAAGCACTCTTCCTTCACACCACCAACTCACCCAGGGACCACTAGGTTACGGCACTTTGCTTGAACCCACTGTCTGTTGGACTTCTACTTCAAGAACCTCAGCTCAAATATCTTCTCCAAACAGGAAACTCAAATCTCCTACTGTTCTCTGGCTCCTCCCACCCTGCAGACCCTCAGATTCATTATCCTAACACACTCTTGTGCCACTCAGATTGCTGTCCCGCTCCATAGATGCCTAATCTCATTGATTTAATTATTCTTGTTCTGTTTGCTTTTGTTTTGTTTTTGAGTCAGGTCCTCTATTAGCCCAGGCTACTAAGAACTCAGTATTTTGAACAGACTGGCCTCATAACTCACAGTGATTACCTTTCCTCAGTCTCCTCACTGCTGGCATTAAAGGAGTGGGTCTCTCAGACCCTCTGCTATTTAATATTTTACATAACAATTACCTAGTGACATGTTTATGTGAAAATGAATCCTAAGGGGAAAATTGGCTAACACAAACAATAATAGATCCAGTCTATATTGTTTGCTCCCAGGGTCCGTGGAAGAGTCTAATCTGAGGGATATTCAATGAATCTAAGCACACTGAGTTCTTTAGTCCATTCACTTTATTCTTCTAGGTCAATTCTATCAACACATTTTTTTTCTCATACTTAGTTCCTCTCGGTCCCTCCTGCTTTCAGTCCCTTCTGCTGTTCTCTCATCATTCTACCCAGTTCTTTCCATCTCCATCCTCATCTTTGTTCTTCTCCATCAATTCTCCCCAGTGCTCTCAGAGAACCAGTCTATATACCCACACAGTAATTCTTTGGCAAAGCAATGCAAGGCTTGATGTTTTCAGGGTCGCAGAGAGAGGTGATAAGGATCCACACATAAAGCAATACATTGTCATAAATAAAAAATTGTCAGCTTCCAATTACAACCCAAAAGGGGAGTGACTAAAGGGGAGTTCTCTGGTAGGACCAACTAAAGGCTAAGATCAATTAGGGAATTTATGTGCTCAAACTATAATCTAGAAATGGCTAGATAGAATGTTAGGGGTCAGTAAGTCACAAGAAAGTAACTGTCTTTGGCGCCGCTTTTCCCTGCTGGTCCAGGCTGCAGCTGCTTTCTGATAGGGAGGGGGATATATACTGGGTGGCTAAGCAACCTATGTCGGAGCATGTAGCATTTGGTTAGTAAAAGCACTTTCAGAGTAATTGCTGAGGAGAAAAAAATCTAGGAATAGCACCTGGCTGAGGATGAATTAAAACTTAATTTGCACAAGAAAGAAGCTTGGCACCTATCACCTGCCTGGCCTTGTAGGCAATCTCCTTGGGTCAGTGGGAAGTAACTGCCTTAAATCAGTAACTAGCAAATGCCTAAAACATCATCCCAGGAATGTGGGCAATAAATTTCTTAAGTTAGGGTCTTGTGTAAATAACCCAGGGTGAAGGTAAGGAGTAGAGGATTTAATTGGTAGTGGTTCTTTTTTTTTTTTAATCTGTGTGTGAAATGAGCTAATGTTTATCTATGTGCAGTTTTGTCCCTGGGGGAATAAAAGGTATCTTTGCTGAAACACTTTTGTCTGGAGAATGGCCCTGGTCAGATATATGTTAATGACAAATAAACACAGCTGGAGACAGTTATCCAATTACCCCAGATGTATAGGGAAAGTTGTACCCAAGATTGAGATGCAATCGTGAGATTACATGTACACATAACATGGAAATGCACGGTAAATGGGGAGAATCATGGCTGTTATTGCACAAGAAGTTTACAACAAGAGACGGCCAGTTCATTCAAAATGCAGTAAATTCCTAACTCCTTGCGTGATGGTTTCCTCTAACAGAACCATTAGTTCTGATAGGTTGACCTTCTGAACACTAGTTTTCACTGCTCTCTACTCTCATGGACTTTAGCTACCAGTGGTTCTCAATAATTGGCCTTTCCCTTTTGAGACTTCAGCCTAGAAGAAATTGGTGCTCTACCTGTCAGTCACCATCTCAGGAAATGGAGTTCTACTTAGCCTGCTTCCAAGGATCCTACACAGTCCTTCCTTTTGTTAGGCACCCCTTCTTTGAGGTCAAGTGCCTGCTTAGTCTTTGAACTCATAGTTGGCTACATTTTCCAACAACCTTCTCCCTACTTGGGTTACCCAGAAACTCTTAACAAGTCCCCTAGCTTCCTATAGACCCTGTGGTCTCTACCCAGATTCTCCAGTTTAACGAAGCAGCAACAGTTGAGGCTCATTGGCAGAGTGCTTATTCAACTTTTTTGGAAATCCTGGCATCATCCCCAATACAGGATCCTGCCAGAGTACATTTGTGGAGGTCAGAAGACACCATGTTGGTTTTCCCCTTCCACCCTGTGGACCATGGAAATGCAGCTCAGGTTATCAGGCTTGGTGACAAGGTCTTTGTTTTGCCTTTGCCATCATCCAAGCTTCACAGCTCTTGATACTAAGGGTTATGTTATGTCTCCAGAGAGAGAGTAGAGACTGACACCAGGTTTTTGTAGCTCAGGCTGCTCTCAAACACACTGTATGACTGCAGATGATTATAAAATTCTAATCTTCCTCGGCTGGAGAGATGGCTCAGAGGTTAAGAGCACTGCTTGTTCTTTCAAAGGTCCTGAGTTCAATTCACAGCAACCACATGATGGCCCACAACAATCTGTAATGAGATCTGGTGTCCTATTCTGACCTGCAGGGATAAGTGCAGGCAGAACACTGTATACATACTAAATAAATCTTTAAAAAAAATTCTCATTCCCTGGCCTCACACGTTCTGAGATAAGAAACCAGACCCCTTGTTGATACATTTATCACACCCTTAAGCTCCAACTGAGTACCTCATGGTGACATCCTTTCCTAATTCAATATTTATGTAGTTGGGATATAGCTCAATGGTAGAGCATTTGCTTAGCAAGCTCAAGGCCCTGGGTTCAATTCTCAGCTCCGACAAAAAAAAAAAAATAGAATATTTATTCTGCTTCCCTTCTGGAAACCTTGGGTCCTAGGTTGACATTTTATACTGCTTTTTTTTTTTTTTTTTTTGGTTTTTCGAGACAGGGTTTCTCTGTGTAGCTTTGCGCCTCTCCTGGAGCTCACTTTGTAGCCCAGGCTGGCCTCGAACTCACAGAGATCCGCCTGGCTCTGCCTCCCGAGTGCTGGGATTAAAGGCGTGCGCCACCAACGCCTGGCTATACTGCTTCTTTAACAACTTGGAAGACACTAGTCCTAGAACTATTCTTGCTATAGCCCAGAGACAGGAGAGCAATTCTGTTCTAGAAGAAGTGACCAATGGTCTCTTTATTGATAACTTTTTCAAAACACCTTTTTCTTTAATTAGAGTGTTTGGTATCCTAAACTGGCCTTGAACTTGCTGTGTAGCTCATATTGACCTTGAGGAGCTGGGAATAGAGATTAATAGTAAGGCCAAGAGCAGAAGTGGTTCTGAGATTGGGGACCACTCTGCCCAATGGGTTGCAACCCACCCTTTTGGATTGTTTTTCTGAGGCACATTGTCACTGTGTAGCCTAAGCTGGCCAGAGATATGCAGAGGTCTTGTTGATGGGCCACTTTGTACTGTGATTACTGATATAGCCCACAGAATGAGATTTTTATTTTTATTTTTATTTTTATTGAATTATTTTTATTCTATTCATAAGGTCACATTGGAAATACATGTATAAAACATACATGACCTGCAGACATCACTGGCTGACTCTTCCCCATGTTACTCCATTTGGAATCCTTTATAGTTAATTGATAGATCTTTGAAATATTACAAGGGTTAGGCTGATTTACCAACACTACACACCAGGTTTGTAAAGTAGGCCCTCATTGCCTAGGAGGTGGAGAAGGAATGATCAGGAGTATAAGGCCAGCCTTGACTATACATCAGCACCAAAGCCTGCCTAGGCTACAGATAACCCTGCATAAAAAGGGAAAAAAAAAATCAAACAAATATAGACATAGACATACACAAATGGACTCCATTTAAGCCAACTATTCCTTACCTAAACATGGGGCCTATACTACATTATGGTTGTTATATCCCAGTATTTAACAGTCTGTAAATAATTCTTATAAAACTAATGATTCATCAAATTGGACTTTGATGGTATCTGTACTTTCTTCTGACATTGATTTCCTATCTGTGGTAGGTAGACATGGGTCTTTGGCATTTCTCCAGAAAAAAATTTGCCACTCAACAAGATCTGAAAGATGCATAATATTTAGAATATACAATGAAGTTTTTAAATGATCTGCAAGAACAAACATCCCTAACTGGGCACAGTAACACACATTCCTTTAATTCCAGCACTATGGAGGCAGACAAAGGAGATTCCCTGAGTTGGAGGCAACTATTACTCAACGAGAGTTACAGAAGAGCCAGAACTATACTAAGAGACCCTATCTCAAAAACCAAACTAATAAAATTATAAATGTTCAGCCAGGTGGTGGTGGCACACACCTTTAATCCCAGCACTCAGGAGGCAGAGGCAGGCAGATCTCTGTGAGTTTGAGGCCAGCCTGGTCTACAAAGCAAGTTCCAGGACAGGCTCCAAAGCTACACAAAGAAACCCTGTCTCAAAGAAAAAAGAAAAAGAAAGATAAACAGACTAGGTGCAATGGTACATGCCTTTAATGCCAGTACTCAGGAGGCAGAGGCAGGAGGATATCTGTAATGTCTTGAACACCCTGGTCTACACAGAAAGCTCCAGGACAGCCTCAAGCAAACAAACAAATAGACAAAAGAACCTTCAACATCCTTAGCCACCAAATCAATGTAAATGAAAATCACTTTGAGATTTTTATCCCAGTCAGAAACATTGAGATAAATAAAACTAACCACAGCCCATGATGGTGAATGTGCGAGGGGGAAGGAACACTTATTCATTGTTGTTGGGAGAGCAAAGTGGTGCAACCACCCCTCACTGTCTACCCCCGAGGCTTAGTGGCCAACTTACCCTGGATACCAGCTGGCTCTCCCATCTTGAGCAGATCCTTGCTGGTGGTTGAGACTCTATTCCCAGGACATGGCCTTAAATCTCTTTTCTATCCAGGACTCCTCCCAGGTCCTGCACCTTTTAATCCCATCTCCCCCTTCAGAACCTTCCACCCTGGAGCATCATTCAGTCTACAGGTTCACCCTATGGAGGTTTAACATAGTTGAGGATATCTTTCATTATTGAATAGATATACTCAGTGCTGATTTTCTTAGAACCTGAAACACATCCTTTGCCACATCCTCTTATCTCTCCTCTCCTCTTGGGGCTTGAGCCCAGTTAAAATTTGGCCTTCACTAGTTGGTGATCATCTCAGTAAATGAGCCTCCACTCAGGCTGCCCAGGTTCCTACTATGCCTTCCCAGTGGTGTGACTCCTTTCTTCCTTCCTTCCTTCCTTTCTTCCTTCCTTCCTTCCTTCCTTCCTTCCTTCCTTCCTTCCTTCCTTCCTTCCTTCCTTCCTTTCTTTTGACAGGGTTTTTATGTATTGCCCTGGCTGTCCTAGAACTCGAACTGTAGAACAGGCTCGCCTCAAGCTGAGAGATTCACCTTCCTCTGCCTCAGGAGTGCTGGCAATAAAGGGGTGTGCCACCATGGAAGGAGCTTTTTTGTTTTGACACAGAATTTCTCTATATAGCCCCAGCTGTCTTGTGTCTCATTATATAGACCAGGTTGGCCCCTCCATCACAGAGATCTGCATGCCTCTGTCTCCTTTGTGCTGGAATGAGAGGATGGTCAACCACACTTTGCTTGGTCACCACCCCCTCTTGATGTGGAAGGGCTTCTGACTGTGAACCTTTTCAGTCCTGATACCACAACCACACAGCTCCACTACTTGGGCCATCTAGATCATCACTCTTCTCCCCCAGGTCACTTGGAGGTACCCAAGTCCCAGAGTTGACTCTATGCTCCTGTACACAGTGCTCAAGGCACAGGCCTGACAGTGCCTTGTCTGTTCACAGGTTTGCCCTGAAATGAATGGGTGCTCAGGCCACCATTGCTGATGTGTTTCTTAGGGAATGGACTGCTTTAGGTCCACACTTGGGACCCCTCAGCTTGTTTCCCAGGTGGTTAGCCACTCCCACCTGCAGTGATATGGAAACTACATAGGATTTTTTTACTAGTTCTGGAAACCTTTGTGAGAGAAGACCTCAGTTTACTGGACCAACTCCCTAGAAATTTTCTGGATATCTGCAGAGGATAACTATAACATCAAATTATTGCAAAATGAATCAACAGGGCTTGTTGAGGCTCAGTAATAGCATTTTTTTCCAGCTTTGTGAGAATTCCTGGGATATATCCCCAATACTAGTTGAATTATAAACAAAGGAGAAAATATATTTACCCAAAATATTCTATTTTAATAAGAATATAAATAAAAACCAATCATCCAGGCTGTGCTGAAACATACCTTGAATCCCAAAACTCAGCAGGGAGATGCCTGTCTATCTCTGAGTTTGAGGCCTTTCTGGTCTACAGAATAATTCTAGGATGGCCAGCATTACACGGAGAAATCCTTTGGACATGTTTCCATGTTTTTATTCTGTCTATGTATCCTGGACACATTCATTGAGGGACCCATTGTGAAAGTCAGTGACCAACATGTGGATGTTGCAATTATTTTTCCACCATGGGTGTCCTAAGAAAAAAACTTAGGTTCTCAGAGTTGGTGACAGATCCTTAACTAGCCGAGTCATCTCTCAGAAAATTGGATCTTCCAATTCTTTTTGTTTTCTCCCAAAATTTCTCCCCATAAGTGTTGTATTCTCTCAGAGAGTATAACTTGACTTAGGGTTCTGTAGCTCAGCCTGGTGTGAAGCTCATTGTATGACTGAGGATGACCATGAACTTCTGTTCCCATCTCACAAATGCTGAGATTAGAGGACCAGAACATGTGAGTGTGCCTTACGAAGCTGTTCAGCTGCTACAGTCTTTCCTTATTGAATATTTATTCTGCTTCCTTTCTGGAAAGCTTAGGTCCTAGGTTGACATTTTATACTGCTTTTTGACAACTTGGAAGACACTAGTCCTAGACCTATTCTTGCTATAAATAGTCCAGAGACAGGAGAGCAATTCTGTTCTAGAAGTGACCAATGGTTTCTTTATTGATAACTTTTTTCAAAACTCCTTTCTCTTTAATTAGAGTGTTTCCTATCCTAAACTGGCCTTAAACTTGCTGTGTAGCTCATATTGACCCTGAGGAGCTGGGAATAGAGATTATCAGTAAGGCCAAGAGCAGACAGACATGGTTCTGAGGTTGGAGACCACTCTGCCCAATGGGTTGCAATCCACCTATTTTGGATTGCTTTTGTGAGGCACAATGTCAGTCTGCAGGCTACGCTTGCCAGGGATATGCAGAGGTCTTGTTGATGGGCCACTTTGTACTGTGATTACTGATATAGCCCACAGAACTAGATTTTTATTATTTTTACTGCCTTATTTTTATTCACTTATTTTTATTCTATTCATGGAGTCTCATTGGAAATACATGTATAAAACATACATGACCTGCAGGCATCACTGGCTGACTCTTCCCCAAGTTACTCCATTTGGAGTCCTTTATAGTTAATTGATAGATCTTTGATTCATTTATTTTTATTTATTTATAGCCTGATTTACCAACACTACACACCAGGTTTGTAAAGTAGGCCCTCATTGCTCAGAGGTGGAGAAGGAATGATCAGGAGTATAAGGCCAGCCTTGACTATACATCAGCACCAAAGCCTGCCTAGGCTACAGATAACCCTGCATAAAAAGGGGAAAAAAAATCAAATAAATATAAACACAGATATACACAAATGGACTCCATTTAAGTCAACTATTCCTTACCTAAACATGGGGCCTACACTACATTATGGTTATTATACCCAGTTTTAACAGTCTGTAAATAATTCTTATTAACCTCATGATTCATCATACTGGACTTTGATGGTATCTGTACTTTCTTCTGTCATTGATGTCCTATCTGTGGTGAGAAGACATGTGTCTTTAGCATTTCTCCAGAAAAAAAAAATTGACCCTCAACAAGATCTTACAGAAGCATAATATTTAGAATATACAATGAAGTTTTTAATTGACCTGCAAGAACAAACATCCCAAACTCGGCACAGTAACACACATACCTTCAATTCCAGCACTATGCACGCAGACAAAGGAGATTCCCTGAGTTGGAGGCAACTATTATTCAACGAGAGTTACAGAAGAGCCAGAACTATACTAAGAGACCCTATCTCAAAAACCAAAAACATTAAATTATAAATGTTCAGCCAGGTGGTGGTGGCACACACCTTTAATCCCAGCACTCAGGAGGCAGAGGCAGGCAGATCTCTGTGAGTTTGAGGCCAGCCTGGTCTACAAATCAAGTTCCAGGACAGGCTCCAAAGCTACACAAAGAAATCCTGTCTCAAAGAAAAAAGAAAAAGAAAGTTAAACAGACTAGGTATGATGGTACATGCCTTCAATCCCAGCACTCAGGAGGCAGAGGCAGGTGGATCTGGGAGTTTGAGGCCAGCCTGGTCTACAAAGCAAGTTCCAGGACAGGCTCCAAAGCTACACAAAGAAATCCTGTCTCAAAGAAAAAAGAAAAAGAAAGATAAACAGACTAGGTGCAATGGTACATGCCTTCAATCCCAGCAATCAGGAGGCAGAGGCAGACGGATATCTGTAGTGTCTTGAAGACCCTGGTCTACACAAAAGCTCCAGGACAGCTAGGATTATAATAGAGTGACCTGGCCTCAAACAAACAAAAAAATTGACAAAATAACCTTCAACATCCTTAGCCACCAAATCAATGTAAATGAAAATCACTTTGAGATTTTTATCCCAGTCAGAAACACTGAGATAAATAAAACAAACCACAGGGCCGCAACAAGAAGAAGAAGCGGGATGGAGACGACCGGCGGCCCCGGTTCGTCCTCAACTTCGATGAAGAGAAGCGGCGGGAGTACCTGACAGGATTCCACAAACGGAAGGTGGAGCGGAAGAAGGCGGCCATCGAGGAGAGAAAGCACCGACTGAAGCAGGAGCAGAAGAAGTTCCGGGAAGAGCGCCACCAGGAATACCTGAAGATGCTGGCGGAAAGAGAGGAGGCGCTAGAGGAGGCGGATGAGCTGGAGCGACTGGTGACAGCAAAGACCGAGTCGGTGCAGTATGACCACCCCAATCACACAGTTACCGTGACCACCATCAGTGACCTGAACCTCTCAGGGGCCCGGCTGCTAGGTCTGCCCCTGCCTGAGCAAGGGGACCTGGATGGGTCCCAGGAGGAGGTGTCATCCATGGAGAAGCCAACAAAAGCCTTGCCCAGGAAGTCCAAAGATCCCCTGCTATCTCAGGGCATCTCCTCCATCACAGCCACACTGCACGCACACAGTCTGAAGAAGGTGAAGAGGAAACACCCTCGGCGGGCCCAGGACTCCACCAAGAAACCACCCAGTGCCACACATACCAGCAAGACTCAGCGCCGCCGCTGGATGACCAGAAAAAGCCAGGCACAGCGGGGAGTGAGCCCTTGAGAAGAAGCCTGTGGATCCGCAGCCAAAGTCCATGGCTGTCACCCAGCTATGCCAAGGGGTAACTGCAGCCTAAGCCTGGAAACAGGACTTCTCCAGCCTGGGGCCATCTTGTTTGGGAACCACCCTGGGCTTTGAGCCAGGAAGAAATGGGCTTCCTTGAGCCTGGCCCCAGGAGCCTGCAGAGTGGTGTCAGGGTTTCTTCACACATGTACACCCACGTGGGACTCAACAGTCTTTGAAACTCCAAAAAATAAAAAAAAATAAAAAAAAATAAAACTAACCACAGCCCATGATGGTAAGTATGTGAGGGGGAAGGAGCACTTATTCATTGCTGTTGGGAGAGCAAAGTGGTGCAGCCACCCACCCCCCCACTGTCTACCCCCAAGGCTTAGTGGCCAACTTACCCTGGATATCAGCTGGCTCTCCCATCTTGAGCAGATCCTTGCTGGTGGTTGAGACTCTATTCCCAGGACATGGCCTTAAATCTCTTTTCTATCCAGGACCCTCCCTCATCCTCCACCCTTTAATCCCATCACCCCTATCAGAACCATCCACCCTGGAGCCTCACTCAGTCTACAGGCCCACCCTATGAAGGCTTGACATAGTTGAGGATATCTTTCATTATTGAGCAGATATACTCAGTGCTGATTTTCTTAGAACCTGAAACACATCCTTTGCCACATACTCTTATCTCTCCTCTCCTCTTGGGGTGTGAGCCCAGTTGAAATTTGGCCTTCACTAGTTGGTGATCATCTCAGTAAATGAGACTCCACTCAGGCTGCCCAGGTTCTTACTATGCCTTCCCAGTGGTGTCACCCTTCTTTCTTTCTTTCTTTCTTTCTTTCTTTCTTTCTTTCTTTCTTTC